>CM074959.1:9808075-9826120 GCA_037577455.1 Pangasius macronema | reverse complement strand
TTACAATCCAGCAGTGCGAAGTGTGAATACTTGTAATATTTTCCCTGGTCTTAAGATTTTGTTCAGGAGTGTATATACACATAGTATGTGCAGTAGCTATTGCCTAGATAACAATATGAATGGTAATTACACTATGTTATAATAGAAGAAAATATAATAGGTGTATATAGGTGCCATGTTCTAAGTTTTTAAACACATCTAGATGTAAATATCAGGAAATTAACGCTGAAATTCTTATCTATCATCTCAGATTTGTCTTTTGATCTCAAACCCAAATGTAAAAAAAATTGGCCTTGCCGTTCTAATACTTTCGGAGGGGAATCTATATTATTGTCATCATATGACAATATATTTATTGATATAATAATGTAGGTAGTAAGTGGCTCTCAACATCCATGAACTATTTTTTAATAGAGTGGATATAAAAAGTCTACACACCCCTGTTAAAATGAGGTCTTTCTCCATCTTTAATGTGATATACAGTAGCAAGCAGCAAAATTCAAGTGAAAAACAAATAAAAACAATTTAGGAAAAAAAGAAAAAGAAAAAACTTACAATAACCTGGTTGCATAAATGTGCACTCCCTTAATAAATACTTTGTTATCTTTTTTTGTAATACACCAGTCACTCTTTTGGGGGTAAGAGTCTACCAAGGGCGTTGACTTGGATTTGTGCTTTAGGTCCTTATCATGCTAGAGGGTGACATTTTTCTTCATCTTCAGCAGTCTAGCAGAGGCCTGTAGGATTTTGTGCCAAAATACATTGTCATTTGGAGCCATGCATGATTCCCTCTATATTGCTTAGAGCCCCAGTCCCAGCTGAAGACAAGCAGCCCCATAGCATGATGCTGCCACCACCATGCTTCACTGTGGGTATGGTATTCTTTAGGTGATAAGCTGTCTTTTATATTTATGGCCAAAAAGTTGGTCTCATCAGACCATGACATGTTTTGCCACATGTTTCGGAATGACTGTATGTATGTATGTTTGGCAAAATTTAGGCGGGATTGGATATTTTCTTTTTTTTTTTTTTCGTTTGAGAAAGGGCTTCCATCTAGCCACCCCACCTTATAGCTCAGATATATGAAGAATACGAGAGATTGTTGTCACATACAGGGAGTGACCAGTACTTGCCAGATATTCCTGCAGCTCCTTTTATTTTATAGGTTTCTTCGCAGCCTCCCAGATATGTTTTCATCTTGTCCGTTTGTCAATTTCTGAGGGATGCCCTGTTCTTGGTAACTGTGGTGCCCCATTTTATCCACTCGTTGAAGATAGCCTTTATTTCTTTATTTGGGGTTAATCAGAATCATTTTGATCGATGCATTTTTGACATTTTTGACATAATTGACACTTTTTTCTTTTTTCCCTTAAACCGTGTTTGTTTTTCACTTGTTGGTTGCTATCTGACATTAAAGATGGGAAAACGTGACATGATTTATCTTGGTTTCATTTTTCACATCAGAAAAATCTACAGGGGGTGTAGACTTTTTATATCCACTGTATACAAAATATAGAATTTTTATGTAATGTACAAAATTTTATGTCATTCATAATCTTTGGGCCTTTCACAAATTGTTGTTGTTGAATAAATAAACAGACCTGCTGAGGTTATATATTCACTTGTAGGAAGGAATGGTTCAGGGTTCAGCTGATGTTTCTTCTGTAAAATAAAGAGTCTTTAGCAGATATAATATAATATAATATAATATAATATAATATAATATATCTCCATTATCAGTTTTGCTAATGAATTAGCTAATTAATCCTATTAACAACTCCTCGTGCTGTTGTCTGTTGAACCTCGCGCGCTCCCTCTGCTGCCTGCTGCTGTCCAAAAAACTTCATGTCTGCTCTTCCTGCTTCTTCTCCTCCTTCTTCTTCAGTGTGTGTGTGTGTGTGTGTGTGTACTGGGAACCGGACGGACGGATCTCGGGTCATCTGCAGCTGCGGCGCGCGCACGCGGAGGGCGCAGGAGGAGGCGGAGGGAAAAAAAATGGCGGCCATCAACTAGAGCAGGACACACGGGGACAAGTCGGGGAAGAAGATCCGAAATAGTGAGTAAAGCGGAATGAGCGGGTCTAAAACGCGACAATGTGGAGAAAGCCACGGTGTGTTTGGTGGTCCGTGACGCGCTGACGGTGTGTGTGTGTGTGTGTGTGTGCGTGCGTGTGTGTGTGTGTGTGTGTGTGACTGTGTGTTTGCGTGCTTTATTTGGAAATTGAAGCTCGACGTGAAAGACCTGCGAAGGAGCTTCTGTCTCTCGCTGCCTGTCTGTCTGTCTGGGTGTCTCTTCTTCTTTATGTTTTTTTTTGGTTTTGACCAAACGGTGGACATTTGCTACGTGCTGGTGTTATGTGAAGATCTAGAGAAGGTTGAGATGATCAGGAGTGTAATTAAAGTGAAGCAGACAGAGAGCTTCCTGTCCGGTTCTTCTTCCAAACCTCTATTTATAAACCTCACTAATGTGTGTGTTTTGTTTAGATCATCTAATGGACCTTTGCTTGAGGTCTTTGCAGAGGGAATTGGTCCAAAAGAGCTTTATTTGACTGGTGTGTGTGCGTGTATGTGTGTGTGTGTGTGTGTGTGTGTGTGAGGAAGAGAAGAAGGAGAAGCCATTGCGCTTCTTTTCTGCTCTTTCTCTCCTGTGGGATCGTCCATTAAGCGACAGTCAGTGTGGCTGGCATTGCTGCAGCTCCTCTCCACGTCCACACACACACACACACACACACACACACACACACACACACACACACACACACACACACAGAGTACAAAAAAGCCAATGTTCCTGCTCCCTGACGTTCAGCTTGAACACGATCTGGATGTTTTTCATGCACTCGCTCATGTGGATGGATGGAAGTGGAGGTGAAAAGTGAAGTGTTTGGACTTCCTCCTCCTCTTTCTTCTTCTTCCTTGTCTTCATCTCTGTCCGTCTCCAACGTCTTTTTGGACGTGCTGTCAGGTACGGCATTATTCTCTGTAAAATGGAGGGAGGCGGATGAGTCTCCGAGGAGAGAAAGAAAGAAAGGAAGGAGGAGGAGTGAGACAGGAGAACAAAGGTTGACTTCTCTTCTCTGGCTTCTACTCTCGCTTGGACGAGGAACCTCACATAGTGAGCTGATAGAGTAAATATTTTCTGTTTTTCTTTGCTTTTTATCAGGGCTTTAGGTTTAGGATGAGGTTTAGGATGAACTCAGGTTGTTGTTGTTCTCGATGGTTTTGTTCATGTCTGTGTGTGTTGGAGTTGTAGTTCCCTTTTTTGTGAGATTTTTTTGGTGAATAGAAGCCGCAACGGTGGTTGTCACATTCAGCCGTGGATGAGAGGAGAATGTTAATGTCGCCACATTCATGCTAATGTTCTACCAGTAGTGGCCTTCACATGTCTAGTGAGAAGTTTTCAAAGTTCCTTATTGTACTTTTGGAGATTTTAAACCTCATTTTGGTGTTTTTGATGTTTCTCCATAATAATAAAAACACTTTTTTGAAGTGTTTATGGATATTAAAGTTTCACCTAAGGTTCCTGTTATGTTCTTTACATCATTATAGCATATTAGCATGACTGTTAGAATGAATTAGTGCTATTTTCATTTCTTATAAAGGTTTTATAAGATTTTAGCATTTATTAAGGTATTAAATTGTCATTTTATATCTTAAAATTGTATTTTTTTTTGTTTTCCCTATTGATTAAACACTTTTATCAAGTTTTTATAGATCCACACGCCAATTGTGACATATTAGCATGAATGTTAGCATACATTTTAGTGATTCTTTAGTGTAGTGAAAAGTTTTGAAAATTTATGATTGTGTTTTGAAAGATATTTAAATCTCGATATGGCGATTTAGGAAATTTTTTTGGACTGTGGAAACACTTTAATCTCAGGTTCTCAATATGTTCTCGGGCTAATTTTAACATATTGACATGGCTTTTATTGTTCGTTCCAAATTTTAAAAAATGTGAAGTTCCTGCTTGAGATCTTGACATGTTTAATATTCCATGAGAAACATAGTTCTTCTTTGTTTTCTCGGATTAAAAAGACTTTGTTCTTGTTTTGTTCTGTAGAGCTTATTTGATGTGAACGTGGATTGTATTTGTTGCATATTACTATCCCTCTGCGTTTAACACGAAATAACGAATTCATATTTCTACTATGTATTATGAATTAAATTAGGAAAATACAACATGTAATAAGTTAACAATTTTGTTTTACAGTATCTCAGATTCTTTATTTTTATCTTTTCCTTTATCTGTTCATTCCTCTGTTTTAGCCAGATAATGTGAATGACTGAAGCTGTGTGTGTGTGTGTGTGTGTGTGTGTGTGCTTGCTTCTGCAATAACTCTGGTCAGTGTAGAAACCTGCTGACACTGAGATCACTGCGACAACTGAGGAGGACGAGCTTTTAAAATTCAAAATGGAGGATGTGTGTGTGTGTGTGTGGAAGCTAAAACTGACTTTTACACATGAAACTTGATGCGTGTGCTCGACTAGGTTTGTCTGATGAACATGGAATTGAGATCAAGGAGCTTAGAGATTCCGTGCTGTCGAATTTAGGATTTAGATCTCTGTGTTGTTAGTCTGTAACACAGCTGAGTGGAAACCCAGGGTCTGATACAGGCAGGATATGTGTTTACACTTAAAAATGTTGTAGTGTTGTCCGTCTTAATTAAACTTGTCAGCATACACACAACATACTTCAGTATGGTGTGTGTGTTTGTGTCTCGTCAGCATAGCTTCATTCTACCAACCTGCCAGTCCAGTTTGAACATGTTCTCCTGCAGTGTCTTCATGTCCCTCACCTGTGTTTATGCAAATGTAGAATTTCAGCATAAGAGAGGCTGAATGGAGACGTTAGAACAACAACTAATAAGCGAGTGCACCTCCTCTGTGAGGTGTGAAAATGGGTACACCGGAATTAGATGTGGTATACTCTTTTAGATGTGTGTTTAAAAATGTGTGCATTTGGCAGATATAACAGCTTGCAGATGATTTTTGTAGTCCACTAGGAGTCTTTTTAATCCTCGAAGAACATTTCTAGTTCTGAGATGGGCCATCTTGCATGCACAGCATGTTTACATCTACATACAGATTTTCAACGATGTTCAATTCAGGGTACTGAAGCGCCATTCAAAAAGCTTCAGTTTGCATTTCATGAAGTAGTTCATGGTGGACTTTGAGGTATTTTTTGGATCATTGTCTTATTGCAGAAGCCAGCCTCTTTTCAGCTTCAGTCTTTTTTAGACTTTCCAGCTGATATTTACTGGAATCCTTTATATTTACTCTTCCATCTACCCATCCGATGTTTGCTGTTCCACTGGATGCCACACAACCTCAAGCATAATATAAGGTGTCTCAAAAGTCTCCCTGCATAGGGGAAATTAACACTTTTGAGCAAAATGTAACTTATTTACAAAACATCCTCTACATGATTGCCATTTCTTTGTAAACACACATGGCATCATCTCTCCCACTCATGTGGGAAGTGGTAGCTTAGTGGTTAAGACATTGGACTCCTGATCGGAAGGTTGAGAGTTCAAATCTGAACACCGCCAAACTGCCACTGCTGGGCCCTTGAGCCCTACTGGCCAGTAGTGGCAACTGCTCAGTTGTATAAATGAGATAATTGTAAGTCATTCTGGATCAAATGCCATAAATGTAAATGTAAATGAACTCGTGTTAACACATCTGGTGTTATGCATGTAATTGCATGTCCATCGCAACCTTGTGACAGCTTCCCAATCCAGCCATGAGAAGCATTTCAATACATTCTTCTTTTGTCAAAAGCATTCTTAAAGGCTATCTGAAAAAAAATTACATGAAATAAGTATGAAAAATTTTTGGGACACCCTGTAGAGTCACCCCCAGCCTTATTTGTTGGCATGGTGTTCTTTTTTTTAAATGCTACTCTTATTTTCTTCAAATATACCTTTGGTGATCGTGGCCAAAGAGTTCAATTTTTACTTCATCAGTCCTCAGCACTTTTCTCCTAAAATGCCTCTGACTTATCTAGATGTTGTTTTGCAGACGTAAGATGTTTACTTTTGTGATAGGTAAGGTTTCCTTCTGATGACTCTTCCATGCAGATCACGTTTGTGCAAGCAATGCTGCAGAGTAGAATGGTGCACCACCACTCATTTTGTCAGCTATTCCTTCTTGCAGGTCCTTAGTGTCATTTGGGGATTTTGCTTTGCCTTTCTGCCCAGCATACAGGTAGTTCTATCTGAGAGTCTTCTTGGTCTTCTAGATCTTATCTTCCACAGCTCCCCTTAACTACCATTTCTAAATGACATTTAGAGTGCTTTGATATCTTTTTATAGCCTTCCTGTGCTTTATAAGCATCAGTTACCTTCATTTTCAGATCCTCGGTCAGCTGCTTAGAAAAGCCAATGGTTGTTGAGTGTTTGCACAAGGTTTGAAGAGTCAGAGTGTTTATTACACTTTGGAATTGTCATCAGCTGACAATTCCTAATGACAATACTTGACCTGACTAATAAGTCCTAACAAGTCTATTTTTTTAAGGTCATCAAATATAAAATAACTGTCCATTAATGTTTGCAGCAAATTTACTGTTTATAGTGGTTATATAGTTTGCTGCAGAGAATAGTTTTTCATTTTTTCATTAAAAAAATCAATAAAATATATGATTTGCTTATGCATACAACTATAGATCAGCTATAAACAGTCGTTCCCTCACCAGTCTTTTTCTTTCTTAACAGAGAAACCGTAAAATGTGTGAAGACTTTCCCATGTCATTTTTTTTTTAATCCGGATGTGGAGTGTCCACTATACAAATCCCTGTGAATGAGCTCTTACTATGGAAATGATAATGCTATAATCAGAACAAGAACATTTATATAAACCTGTGATTTGCAACTGTACTATTGTCAGAACTTCTGTTACAGAAAATTAATCAACACTTTCTGACCAGTCAGTATTCAGAATTCATGATATCTTTAAACATTGCAATATGCAAATAAGCTGTTCAACAACCCACATTATTTGACTGGGTTCTTTGAGCACTCTGACCTCTGTAGGCATTTAAGGGTGTTTTAATGAATCATGATATTGGTGTTGTAATAGTAGTAGTAATAATAATAATAATAATAATAATAATAATAATAATAATAATAACATCATTAAAATGACAAGTTCACTGTTCGGGATGCAGAAGATAGGGATAGGTGGAGAGCAATGATTCGCTGTGGCGACCCCGGAAGGGAAAAGCCGAAAGAAGAAGAAGACAAGTTCACTGTTCACTGTTTTAAGACATTTTAAAGGAAAATAACAATCACAGTGTGCATCCTGGTGTCAGGGTCATAGTCAATGCTCAAATTACCCCTAGAAATCATAAAAACATAAAAATATTAGGCAGTGGTGTATGTTTGTCTTATTTAGTAGTTGGGAACACAGCTGGATGCATCAACGTCTGTCACTAAATGAGTTCTTTACAGTGTATATGAGTGTCTAATTTGACACTGCTCCATCACCTTCCTGAAGAGTTCTTTGTTGGTTTGTCCTTGTAGGGAAACCTTAATCCAACAAGGGTCTCCTTTTGAGAAAAGGTTTCAGTTAGAACCTATTTTGAAAGCTGCATTTAAAGAACCCTATTTTTCCAAACAATGTATGATTTGGTTTCAGACAGTCTGTGTGTGTGTGTGTGTGTGTGTGTGTGTGTGTGTGTGTGTGTGTGTGAAATAAATGATGTACAGAGTGTGTATGTATTCCTGTCTCTCTGTAACTGTGGCGCTCTTTGATGACATCATCATTCTGTTCTGCTTCAGGACGTTAAACAGAGACAGGAGGTGATGGAAACACATGACTGTTCTTGTGTGTGTATGTATGTGTGTGTGTGTGTGTGTATGTGTGTGTGTGTGAGGCCTGGAAAAGCTAAAAGCTGTGTTATGTAACTGAGTGATAGCCAAAGGTTCACTTTCAGTGCTGACCCACATGTTCACTAATCCATAAACAACCAAAGAAAGATAGTAGATCCATAGAATATGTGGTTTTAATAAATCATTACATTATCACTTCCTAATTTCCAGTATGTGTAGCATCATGCTAACACATAACTATCTCATTCAGGTATTGTTAAAGCTCTGTTTGGGTTTGGCTTTAGACGGAGGAATTAAGTGGGTGTAGCACTGAAGTGATTCCCCGCAGTGCAACACGTCATGTAAAGAAAGCAGCCAGTCGACCATTTTGATTGGCTTTTGTGTTGTCCGTCTTCTCAGAGGTTCTGCAGATCTTCAGCCTGTGTGTGTGTGTGTGTGTGTGTGTGTGTGTGTGTGTGTGTATGTGTGTGTTACTGTGTAACTTTACCATCACCACACGCTGACTTGCAACCTGGCGACTGAGCTCCAGAAACTGCAATAAATATACTTCTACACAGTTCTACACAGTTCTGTACAGTTCTGCATGACATAAAGAAGAACATGAAGTTACATAACACAGGACTAGTGTATTTGGTCACTTTATGTAAACCCTGCCTGAACTCTACAACATAATGTTTAAATAATTTCCACCTGGATACTGAGTTTGATTGTACAGATTTAATGTTTTGCGCAAAATTTCAACAATTTCACATTTTTCTGCTTAAAACACTGAGTCGGTACTTTTGTATAGAACTGATTTGGGGGCAGAACTTTGTATGAGCTCAGCTTTTGATGTCACTAAATAAAGCTCAGTGACTCGGTCAAAATATTTTAAATTATTGGAGAATAACAAACTTTTAGTTGCAGAACCTGTGTGCTAAGCTAGCTAGACTGTAAAAAAAAAAGTACTTAAAAATAAGTCTGAAACATTTACAGTACAACCACTGTGTTTCCAGTAACAGACTGTATGTTTAAAATAAAATATAATTTACTACGTTTGCAATTAACAACTGAGGCAGGATACACCTGAGCAGTCGAACGTTAAGAGTCTTGCCAATAACATCAGATGCCCCATTATGTGCTGCATTTTCTGCTTTTTTTTACTGTAAACCAGTGCACTGCTCTAACTGCCAATCATTTACTGTACAATCCTGTAAAATAATATAAAATTATTTTGCTGTAAATGATATCAAATTATTTTGCTGTAAATTTACAGCAATTATTACAGTGTAATTACGATAATATTAGTGCTAAACAGTTGGAGATTGTCTTGGTAACATTATTTTGTGACAGGTTTTGCTGTTAAGTCAATCTGTGTGAAAATGAGTATGAAAATCAAGACATCCTGCTTTTGACTAATCTGACCTAGTTTACTGGCAGTAAACTAACCACCTAGGCACACTATATGGCCAAAGGTATGTGGACATCTGACCATTACACTCGTATGTGGTTCTTCCCCAAACTGTTGCCACAAAGTTGGAAGCACACAATTGTATAGAATGTCTTTGTATGTTGTAGCTTTACAATTTCCCTTCATTGGAACTAAGAGGGCCAAACCTGTTCCAGCATGATGGTGCCCCTGCGCACAAAGCAAGCTCCATGAACACATGGTTTGCCAAGGTTGGAATAGAAGTTGTTCAGTGGTCTGCACAGAACCCCGACCAAAGCCCCATTGAACACCTTTGGAAAGAACTGGAATGCCAACTGTGCCCCGGACCTCCTCACCCAACATCAGTGTGTGACCTCACTAATGCTCCTGTGGCTGAATGAACACAAATCCCCACAGCCATGCTTCAAAATCCCAAAGTGTTATGGTCAGGTGTCTGGCCATTTAGTGTAACTTAGCTAATAATATTTATAATAGGCTATTTGAGCGGACAATATGGGGGTGTTTTTTAATTTGCATATTATTTTTATAAATAATTTTCTGAATTTTCAGGGCAGTAATATGCATCCCATGGTGCTGTTGTACTTTGGATTATGATTGGTCAGAAGGTGTTGAACAACTGTCAGCAGCTCTAACAGTACTTCAGCAGCAAATCACAGGTTTATATTAATGTGCTCATTGTAATACATTATACATAATACGTTTCTGTAGTAGCAATTTTGATGCGCAATTGTATGTTCAACATGTCACAAATGGTTTAATATCTTAAGTATGTGTTGATATGGTGAAGTTCCATAAGCAGATTTTTACTTAACATTTATGGAAGGAGTCTCCGGTGTCAGCACTTTGTAACAGTCGGAGGCAAAGCTGTAACAGGAAAGTTTTCAGAGCAGAGGAGTTTACGCTTTGTGGTTTTGGTAACATTACAAGCTGCATTTTTCTTTTTCATATAAACTTTGAGAGAGAAAAAAAGAGATTCTGGTGAGCAACTGTTTATAGCTGCTATAATGTAAGTGTTAACCAGAACTGTTTTACCAATATTCCACAATACTAAAAGTAAATATAAATGAATAAAAAGTATGTCATTCTTTAATAAATAAAAAAATGATAATTGGAAAGTCTCTATGGTATAAGAGTTGGTCATGTTGTTATAGGAAGATAATCAGTGTAGGGGTGGTAAGAGTAATTCCGCTTTGCATCAGGCTGCCTCACACCAAACTGTCGTGGATTGTTTTCCTATAACAGCATGCCACCAAGTGTTTTATTCCTTACTTAATAATGCTTTGTTTTATACAGATTATTTTAAATCGCATATTTAGTTGAATTTTATTACAGTGTAACTACAGTGTACTGAAGAACTTTGCAGTCCTGTAAACTTTTTGGCAAAATAAAAGTGAAAGAAGGAGCGAGAGCATGAGTGTGAGCAGGGAAAACATGTAAGAGAGCGTTCTCCAGATGATTAGACCTCTGTTCAGATCCACCTTCAAAAACACCGCGATGCAGGATGTTGGGTTTCTTTAAACTGCCTACAAAGTCTGGATATCTGGGGGCTTAAAAAATAGGGAGAACACAAGCCTGCCAGTGTTTGATGGTGTGTATTAGCATTAGCAGGTCCCTGATTCATAAAATGTGAGGGTGAGAAGAGAGACAGACAAGCTGAGATCCAATCACACTAAGTGTGTGTGTGTGTGTGTGTGTGTGTGTGTGTGTGTGTGTGTGTGTCTGTGTCTGTGAACGTGTGTGCGCGCATGTGCATGTGTGTGCGTGCGTGTCTGTGTGAGAAACAAATTTGCGAGGTAAATGTATCTTTCTATTTATTTTTTCCTTTTATCTATGCATTTACAGTCAACTCCAGAAGTATTGGCACCCTGGGTCAAAGTGGGTAAAAATTCATGACTAGAGATGAGGGAGGTTACACATAGTACTAAATGCAGGGGCACCAGTAATTATGATGAATGACTTTGTTAAAAATATATTTATGATAACTTGTCTTAACTTGCTTAAAATTTCTTAGAATAAATTTACTCCAATTAAAGGTCAGATTTAGATTTGATCTCAGTTTGGGTTTAAGCTCATTAAGTACAAGTACTTTTTTTTTACTCACCTTTACTGAGGTTGCCAATGCTTCTTGGGCTGACTGTTTTTAGGATGATAAAATTGATTGGTTCATTTTGAATGCAGTTAGGATTATTAAAGAAACTGCAGTGACATAAAACTGTGGACAGGAGCACAGACAGAGACACAGACATACAGAAGCGCAGACAGACAGACAGACAGGAATACAGACTAAAAGAGAGATGGACAGATGCATACACACAGATTTCCACTATTAGTATAAACATCTGCTTTATTGATTAGTGCAGATTATTTAGTGATTAACAGCGTGTAGACATTTACATGCTCACTTGTCTAGGAGAACGTGTAGACTGCCCACTTGACTGTGTGTCCTGTATGCTAATGTTAATAACACACAAAATATTTGACACATTATGCATATTTTTTAAAGATTGGTAAATGTGCAACTAGACATTTTATTTTCAGTGATAACATGGGTGGAATTATTAGAAAAGTTTCCACTATAGTGAATAGTGGAAACTTTTCTCAGACAAGAAGATGATCTGTGTTTATTTGGGGTCATGTGATACTCGCATGGAACCACATCGACTTGTTTAGTAATCTCAAATACAGCCAAGCAGGGTACACTATGCTAAATTGGAGGCTATAGTCTTCCATTACCTGTTAGCTATGTTAGCCTCATAGCTCCAGTGCGAAGCTAAAGAAGCAAAGTTCAAAGAGTTAAAAGTGGAAAACGGAGCTGTTGTAACAAGCAAATTGATATAGAGTTTTAAAAAAAAGAGAAAAAGGAATAACCGAGAGATCAGTGTTTCTTAGATGAAAACAAGAAGCTGTGTGTGAAATTCTTTGCGCTTCTTGGTGTCGGTGAATGGAGAAGTGGTGAGAAAACAAGCCCTCCTTTCAGAGCGAACAGCAGTGTTCTGTAGGAGAGGAACCTTCACCTCTCTCACTTCCCCTACACAGCCAAAAGACCTGCTGATCTCCAAACCGATTAAACATTGAACAAGTTCACTCGCTGCTTTAGCATTAATGAATTCATTCGGCCTTCAGCTGAAAAAGGAGCAGTTCAGCTCTGGTGATAAATAATTAGAAGCTTTACTGATGTAGCACCTTTAATTTCCAATAAAATGTCAAGGCATAAAAATCAAATATAGCTCTTAGAGGTAGATGTAGCCCTAAAAAATAGACTATCTCACTGTAGAACATAAGTAAGCATGCCTCAGTATGTGAATGGGTAGAAATGGCAGGTGAGTGTGTCTCCGTAATGGAAGGTTTTTTGGCTTGTTAGCAGATACTTGTTAGCACTACTTTAAGATATTGTTATGCGGAAAAAAGGAAAAATCCCCACTTTATACTGGAAAGTTTCTCATGCCATATCACCGTGTGTCATCATAAGGGGTTTATAAGTTATAAGTAAAGAGTCAGGGCTCGTTTATAAATTTACTTTGATTAACTTTGAGCTACAGCATTCTAACAAATAAATACTGTTGTTTTTCCTGCTAATTCACTAGTTCGCCTCATTTCCAGTCCACGCACAGTTCTGAGTTTCTGTTCTCATATGGCTTCTGAGGACTGCCTCAAGGTTAAATTTTTGCACCTTTGTTATTGAAACTACATGCCGTCACTGAGCCTAATCACAAAAACATGCAAAAACAGCTACAAAAATACATTGAAGCTCCATAGATAACACATCAAACTATACTCCCACAGACTCACTGTGTAAAAGAATAAAGCCTGTTGAAGATTAGATGCAGAAACCTTCCCAAAAGACAAAATGGCCATGATTTTATTTGTGACTAAAAATCCTTGATGTGACTCATTTACAACAAAAACCAAATTCAAAATCTAGAAGTTCAGACTGATTCAGTTATTAACTTTAGCACCAATAAAGCAACAAAATTAACCTACAATCGTTACAGTAAAGCAAAATATAGAGGTCATGTTCAGATAACAATAAACACAGCACAACTTCTCAGATCCCAGATCATAAATTCAGGCAGCTTTAAACTATCACTGAAAGCATTTCTGTTTAAATCCCTACACACTTCATTTTAATCATTCTTTTTTTTTTCTCTCTAGCGCTATACACCAATCAGCCATAACATTAAATCCACTGACAGGTGAAGTGAAAAACATTGATTATCTCATCACCATGGCACCTGTCAAGGGGTGGGCTATGTTAGGCAGCAAGTGAACAGTCAGTTCTCAAAGTTGATGTGTTGGAAGCAGGAGAAATGGGCAAGTGTAAGGATCTGAGCGACTTTGATAAGGGCCAAATTGTGATGGCTAGACGACTGGCTCAGAGCATCTCCAGAATAACAGGTCTTGTGGGGTGTTCCCAGTATGCAGTAGTTAGTACTTACCAAAAGTCATCAGAACACACAGTGCACTTGCTGCATATGGGTTGCGTAGCCGCAGACCGGTCAGAGCGCCCATGCTGGCCCCAGTCCACTGCCGAAAGTGCCTACAATGGGCACTTAAATTTAAAAAATTTATTTTTTTTTATATACACTTTCCTGGGGAAGAGATGGTACCAGGATGCACTATAGGAAGAAGGCGGTGTGATGCTCTGGGCAATGTTCTGCTGGGAAACCTTGGGTCCTGGCATTCATGTGGATGTTACTTTGAGATGTATCAATTACCTAAACATTGTTGCAGAGCACGTGCACCCCTTCGTGGCAACGGTATTCTCTAATGGCAGTGGCCTCTTTCAGCAGGATAATGCGCCCTGCCACACTGCAAAAGTTGTTCAGGAATGGTTTGAAGAACATGGAAGAGAGTTCAAGGTGTTCATGGTTGGCCTCCAAATTCCCCAGATCTCAATCCCATCGTGCATCTGTGGGATGTACTGGACAAACAAGTCCGATCCATGGAGGCCCCATCTCACAACTTATAGGACGTAAAGGAACTTCTGCTAACGTCTTGGTGCCAGATTCCACAGCACACCTTCAGAGGTCTTGTGGAGTCCATGCCTCGACAGGTCAGAGCTGTTTTGGTGGCACACAGGGGACCTACACATTATTAGGCAGGTGGTTTTAATGTTGTGGCTGATTGGTGTATGTAATATTAATGTAATATTTTGTGACAGAGTGACCTGTCCCTATGCTCAGCATCCTGATACACACACAGACTTTACATTCTCACTTTCTCCTCCGTTTTATTTACTTAAGAATATGTGTACCTCTAGGATTTGGATTAGAATTTTTTTATAAAAATGAAGTTTTATGTTTTGAAATCTCATGACTTAATGTGAATATACCATAAATTTGTGTTGAAGGTTTTAATCTTATATTTTTAAATAGTGCACAGAATTAAATGTGGAATAAAATGAAAATGAGCTACTGATTTTTTTTAAGTAACTAGTTCCAGTTGCAATGAGGTGAATGTTACAGCAATGTGTATTGCAATAAGTTAAAGTAAAAACTGCTCGGCATGCAGACATGAGAAATGTGAACCTTTGTTCGGGAGTGACTGGTTATACTATGACTGAAATACACACACACACACACACACACCCCTACATTTCTTGGGGAGGGTCTCAGTGGTGTGGTGAGACGACCTGCCAGCTGCTGCGGTTTCTTTTAACACCATCATTATCCACAGAGCTTTCTTTTCTTCTTTCCACACTCATTGTTTTCCATTGTCTTTTATCTAAGTTTTGAATTTATGGATCACTAAATCCATACCAGAACTAAAAAAAAACAGAATTGTCCAGAATGAATGAGTTTTTGGTGATGTAGTGCACTAGGGTTTGAGTATAGTGGTGTAATTAGACCCCACATATTTACTAAAGAAGTTTGGTGGTTTGGGACGCAGCCAGAGGGAGTGACCTGCTATCACTGTAACGGAGCATCTCTGTGGCTTTGCTAAAGACTTAGCTCACCAGCTAACTAGGTCAACTCTGGTCATACTGTTCTGAGAAACTATATAGTGCAGTAGTATGTGGTGTGTGTATGTGTGTAGATAATGTGTGCAGGAAACAGTATCATAGCAAGTGTGTTATTTTCAAAGGTGTTTTTGTCAATATTCATCACATTTTCTTTAAAACTCTTTTTCATTAGAATTAAAAAATGTATACTGGTTTATTTTTAATGTCATTATTCTGCTAGTCTGCTGTAAAACAAAAATTTTTTTGTAATGTGTAAATGTCTGGAATGGCTACAGTGTCCCTGTCTGATATTTGCTTCTTTAGTTTTGCACTGGAGATACGATTTCAGCTAACAAGTAATGTAAACTCATAGCCGCCAGTATAGCATGGTGCACTAAATGTGCGCATGTAAATCATCACACAGTCACTTCAAATAACTTTTTTTTTCATAAAATACTGAAAGATCTACAAATCAAACTTTTATTATCGTCCAAATCACTTCTATTGTACAAACTCCACCTGTTAGTACAACATTGTTATTAATGCAGGCAATAATTAAAGTTAACCATTAAACCCAGGTTAACAAAGAATCTTCCTTTGGATTGCTTTGTCTGGAATCTCAGTAATGGAAACTTGACTCTATGTTCCTTGCATGTTCTTGAGCAGAACATTTTGGACAACCGAGCTCTGCGTCTTCTCCACTGCTATCTGTTTAAAACAGATCCTCTGAGAAAGAAGATCTTGAATCAACATCATTTCTGCTTTCACAAGCACCAGTGTGAAGAAAAAAACAGGCAGATCCGAAGATCTTTGCTGGAGGTTACTCCATGCCATGTGTGTAATAGGATAGCGAGCTTCAGGGAGGGAGTGTGGAGGAACAAAAAAAAAAAAAGGAACAAGGCCCTCTTCATAGCCTTGAGGAGCACAAAATGGTGGACAGATGAATGTTAGCAGTGCTGAAATGGACTCACTCTGAAGCGGAACAGGCTGAGGGTCACCTCCACTCCTGTTATACAGATCTGTTTAAGCAGTGTTCCTGTCAGGAGAAAGTGGTGTGTGTGGAGGTGGGAATCATTCTGAGCAGATAAAACAAATCACATCCACCAGGAAGGAATAAAGACAACTAACTTATAAAGGTTTTTGGACAAATCTGAAGGCTCACTTTGTTTTTAGGTGTTCACTGGACGAGAGCACCATTAATGTTTTACCACAGATAGTGTGATAATACGGTAAAAACTGTTGTGTTCTGACTTCATAGCTGCATCACTTCGTCCAGCACATTTCCTGGTGGAATTGTTGGATTTCTTTCTCACACTGCAGCAGTTGGTTTTTGCTTGATGCTAAATCGCTTTAGAAATGTGAAGAACTTTTTTGAATGAATGAATGAATGAATGGTTGGGTGGTTTAATGATTCTGTAAAGTTAATTATATTATTACAACGTGTATCACAGTCTAGTTGAATTCTCGAATCTCGAATTCTGACTGGTTGTGAGATATGCATCATTTTTTGTAGAACAGCACAGCTCAGACAGTAGTTCCAGCTGTAAGACGAATTATAAGTTTACATTAATGAGCTTATTTTAATTCATTATTGTTTCTGTAGTAACAGCTCATTCACAGGGACTTGTATGGCGGACATGCAATATAATCTAAGACTAATAATAATTAAAAAAAAATGTTAATGTGTTGGTGGAGTCTCAGGTATGCTTTGCAATGTTTCCCAGCATAGGAAAGTCTTCAGGACAGATTTTCGCATGTTTTGAGAGAGAGAGAGAGAGAGAGAGAGAGAGAGATGCTGGCAAGGGAACAACTGCTTATTGCAGACATAGTTCCTGTTATCATTTAAATTGACTTGTTTTTTGACTTAATAAATTGACATTGTATTGGTTGTGGTATAAGCAGAATAACACACTCCAGACTGTGCGGTTATACAAAAATAATTCAACTCAGGGTGGTAACAGCACGGCATGAAGCATCATACGGCCCCGGTGTGGATTATTTTCAAATAACCGTATGGTATTGAGTATGTTATTCCCTGAAGTTGATTATTTTAAGTGACAGCATATCCCCAAGTGTTTTATTCTTCTTTTCTCTGTTATAGTTGCATTTATTGTTGTGGAGCATCCACAAAACAAGTTCGTTCATGTTCTTACTTGTGTTATACCAGCCATAAAAAGTCATTCCCTCACCAGCTTCTCTTTTCCTCTCTCAAATTTAATAAGACAAAAAAACGCAGCCTGTCATATTACTGAGAAACTCCTCTATCCTGAAGACTTTTGAAAAATCGACATGATGGTTACAAATTTCTGACACTGGAGACTCCTTCCATAAAGGTTAAACAGACATCTCACAGTGTTACTGGAGTTACTGGGGTTAATGAGCATGATTTACACCAGTGAAAAGGAAGCACACTCCAGGTGCCTGAGGTCACAAAGCCGGCAAAGTTAAACAGGAAGTGTTTTTCCACTGAGATGATTCTTTCAGGAAACTTGGCAAGAGGACGTCATCAAAGCAAATACACTCCCATCAAATTAGCGCCACCCCTCAACCCCTTTTGAATCTCAGAGAGAAATGTGTATTTTTATTTCGCAGACGTAGAACTGATGCCTTCTTTTATTTATTTATTTATTTTTGCATGCATGCCTGTGTGTTGGTGCTTCATTCAGATGTTGTAACTGGTTAATGGTTGACCCAGTTCAGGTCTGCTGCCATCTGCTCTGAAAGGGATTTGCTGGGGGAAGCAGAAGATTACAGCAGATACAGCAGGAGGGCCGAAACACTGGCTTACAAATATTAGAAGATCTTGAATGATTTGTAGACATTCAGGCCATTGGTTTTGCTTGA
>CM074959.1:9767668-9803704 GCA_037577455.1 Pangasius macronema | reverse complement strand
TAAACTTTTGTAATAAAGTTAATGTTTCTCTGACAGTGAACACACACACACACACACACACACACACACACACACACACACACACACACACATTCTGTTCCACACACTGTTTTTATTTTGTTCACAGCTCTACATTTCCTCTGACCTTCACTCATCACTCAGCCTTGGACCACTTGAGCACCAAGTCCTTCATTTACTGTCCTTGACTATAAGAAATGTTGCACTTCTGTTTATCAGCCGTCAAGTCAGTTTGCCTCCGAGGTCTGGAGTGTGTGAGGTTCTGAAATAAGAATGGATCAGTGTTTTGTTTCTACAGATTTCAAGGCCTTCTCTGGAATTGTATCCTTACTCAGAAAAATACATTTTTAAAAGAGCTGGTGTGTGTGCAGTGCTTTAGTTCTTGTTAGCGTTAACAGTACTTTTATTACTTACAGTATTTATACTAATTTGTACTTGTGCTTATGATAAAAACTGTGAAATTGTATGCTGCACATCACTCGTACACTATTACTGTATTGTACTGTAGTATAGAATAATTATTCACAATCTCTCCAGTTACAGTGTAAAGAGAGTGTGGCTAATCATGAGTAAAGCCTGCATACGCTACACTTTTACCAATCATAAGGCGGCAACTCACCTTTTTCTTATATATACTTATAGTTTTAAAGTACGAAAGACTCTTTTTAGAAATAAAGTTTGACTAGTGCCCTTGTGTATGTTAGTATGTTATAAAACAGTGCTTCTGAATTCTGTACTCTGATTGGAAAGTGTTGATTCATTCTCTATAACAGCAGCTCTGACAGTAGCACAGCTGCAAATCACAGGTTTATATGAGGGCTGCAACAACTAATCAACAAAATCAATAAAATTTGATAAAAAAAAAATAGTTGGCAGTGAATTTCCTTGTGGACTGTGTTATGAAGCACGCTGTGGTATGCTTATGTCACTTAATTTAGACCAAATTAAAAAAAAAATACACATTTGGTGGAAATGACAGAGCACGTTTCAACAGAACAAACCTCTTCTAATGTATGGGAACACTTTACAGTACACTGTGTTGTTGGTCTCATGGCATATCTTGTGTTTTCATGTGAGTAACATTTCAATTTGTAATTATTCGTTAGTGGTCAGTGTGAGAAACCGTGGAAGCGTGATGTACCTGCTTTAACAATGCTTATTAAGTGTATTGAATTGTACTCAATAGCTACGTTTACATGCACATCAATATTCCAATATTACTCGGAATTTGACAGTATTCTAATTAGTATTGAGTCATGTAAACGTCGCAATCCGATTGCCTGATTCGGATTAAGACAATATTCTGATTCCCCAAATTCTGATTCCCATCCCTGGAGTATGCCTCTTTTAATTGGACATTTGTTGCACGTAATCACCTTATTCAGAAAATCCACTGAAAGGAGATGTATCCGAATGCTCAGTCTGCAAGGAATTGTGGGTGCTAGTAGATGCTTAGCTGTAGGCTAGGTATTTAGGCAACCCGGGCATACTTATAACCATGTATACAGAAATATTCAGATGCCTCTACACATATAAACATCGTATTCAGAATATGGCTGCAGTTCAAATATAGACCTTAAAAGGAATTTGATCTGCATGTAAATGTAGCTACTGACTGTATATATGAGCGGACATTCTAACAGTGGTTTAAAAGTAAAACCA
This sequence comes from Pangasius macronema, assembly GCA_037577455.1. NCBI lineage: Eukaryota > Metazoa > Chordata > Actinopteri > Siluriformes > Pangasiidae > Pangasius > Pangasius macronema. The sequence continues at coordinate 9,802,024 of CM074959.1, read as the reverse complement.
AAATGTCTCTGAGGCCTTCTAGCAGCCCATTGCCACATTAGTGAATGGAGAAGGAGCCAAACTTACATTTTAAACTACAGCTCCGGATATTATTTTCAGGAATAGTGTTCTGTCATTTTTGGGTTCAGTTGACCCAACTGTTTTTCTCTAAAATAAATGTGTTTTATTGGAGTTATTTGATGATAAATAAGGGGCGTGGTTGATGAGGTGATTGACAGTTGTAGACATGTCAGTCGAGCCTCATGAACAAGAACACACTTTTCAACATTCACCTGAAGCTCTTGACAGTTTTGTAGTACTAAAAGTCACTAAGTAACTAAAAGTCAACCCCAAAGCTTTGGAGTCAATTCCACACTCCAAAAATGATTCACCCCATGCACACACGACAAACAAAATGAATTTAGCATCTGAGAGTTTGAATTGGTGAGACAGCCAGCATATGTTTATTGTCTAGTCAGAATTGAACATATGGGAGTTTGAAAAGCAGATAAGACACATACACACAAAAAAACTGCGTGGACCCAGTTTAAAAAAAAAACCGCACAGAATACCATCACCATGCTTAGATGGGGTTGTTTCATTTGGTTGATATATTCATAATGTTCTCATGCACAGCACACTAAACAGCATGCTCCTGCAACCTCACAGCTCCTGGGTCCAGTCCTGAGCTTGGGTTAGTGTCTGTGAGGAGTTTCTCACATTCTCCCCATCTAACCAATTATCAAAACAACTGTTAGCTACAGTCCTAGTTTATATTAATGCCATCATTCTAACACATTACCATTTCTATAGTAATAGCTCATTCACAGGGATTTGTATAGGAGACACTCCAGAAAAACCGATGAAAACCATGTATATTCATTGCTATGGTTTTCTGTAAGGAGATATTTATGGAAAGAGTCTCGAGTGTCAGCGCTTTGTAACAGTCATGAGTAAAGCTGCAACTTTAAGTTTTCCTACACAGGAAGGTCTTCAGGACAGGGGAATGTTGTGGTTTTTCCTTCACAAACCTGTGTGTTTTGTTTGTTTTTTTTTTGCCTTATTAACTTCAAGAGAGAGAGAGAGAGAGAGAGAGAGAGAGAGAGAGAGAGAAAATCGGGCAGGTGAGGAAAATAGTGATTATAGCTGATATGACAGGTGATAACATACACAAATTGCTGTGGTATAAGCAGATAAAAACACTTGGGGATGTGCTGTTATAGGAAAAATAATCAACTCCCTCGGGGTGGTAACAGTAACTCTGCTTCATCACACTGCTTCAGTAAACATGTCAATTTTTTTTAAGTGCAGTTGTCCATATTTTATTGAAAATTTATTGACATGACAGAGATTCTTGTTGATTCTAATGATTATATCTGGGTTCTGGGATAATTATGCCAATTCTTGTTGATTTTTCCCACAATGCTTTGCGTTTGCATGGCCAGCTCAGGGCTCAGCGCAGTCTTCATTGCTCCAGAAGAACCTAACGCAGTGTGACGAAAATGTGCGAAATGTGTAAATACGGAGACACGCCGGTGTTCTCCAGCTGCGGCTTTATCCCAAGGTCATGAAGAAAGGGAGTGAATCAAGACGTAATCCCTGCTCAGCAAGTGTTCCTGGAAACAAGCCGTCTTTTGTGTCAGAATATAAGACTCGTCGAGCCTGAGGAGGCTTTCAGGGCCGTTTCCATCAGTGTTGTTCATATCGATCATGATGAAGTTGAAATTAAGATGCACTGGGGATTTAAAATAGTTGTGAGTGCTGTATTGCTATAAACTCGTGCTGAGGTGACGAGATGGGTCACCACAGGATGAGAGACATCTCTACACATCACCAAGTCCTTTGTTTGTTTATTAATGAATTCATTTACTTTTTCTTCTTTGCAGGTTTCCCTGATTTTCCAGGGAGTGTTCAGTGATGGAGGTGCTACAGTGCGATGGCTGTGATTTCCGTGCAGAGTCCTGCGATGAGCTCAAGGCTCACATTCAGGACGTCCACACCGTTTTCCTGCAGCCTACAGACGTTGGGAATGAATCACCTCAAAGGTCAAGGTCTGACTCCTTAAACTCCTTCAGCCACACGGAGGAGGATGATGAGGACATCACAAATAATGAATGTGAATTTCCACACAAGGAAACAGGTACAGCCACACCCCATGCACCTTAGGATTGTGTTCTATTTACTTATTTATTTATTTTTAATTAATTAATTTATTTATTTACACCTGATGTGTGTAAGTGTGGTGAAAGCATGAAGCCTGAAGGACCCTGGACATCATTTATGTTAAGGAATCCACCAAAGTAATATTATGCAAACATGGAGAAGCCTCTCAGCTTCCTCCGCCTTCTCCAATTTCGTTATCATCTTCACTTTCTCCACCTCCTCCAGTTCTTTCTTTTGTCACATTCACCACTATTTTTTACTTTCTTCACCTTTTCCACTTTTTCTACCTTCTCCACTTTTTTTTTTTACTTTCTTCACCTTTTCTACTTTTTCCACCTTCTCCACTTTCTCCACATTATCTACTTTCTTCATCTTTATTTTCTCCACCTTCTCCACCTTCTGTACTTCCTCTACCTTCTCCAATTTCTCCACCTTCTGTACATTCTCCACCTACTCCACTTTTTCTTTCTCCAGCTTCTCCACTTTCTTATTTTCTCCCTTCTCAACCTTCTCCAGCTTCTTCGTCCAAATCTTCTCATTGTTGTCCACCTTCTCCACTTTTCCTACTTTGTTTACTTTCTCCACCTGCTCCAGTTTTTCTACCTTTCTCTATTTCTCCACCTTATCTAATGTCTCCAGCTTCGACACTATTTTTTCTCCACCTTTTCTGCTTTATTTTCTTCCTTCTCCATCATCACTACTTTTTCTGCTATCTCCACCTTCTTCTTCCAAAGCTTTTCCATGTGTCTCCACTTTTGCAAAGTTCTTCATCTTCTCCACTTTTTCCACTTTCTCCACCATCTCGACTTTCTTTACTTTCTTCACCTTCTGCATTTCTTTTCTTTCTCCACCATCTGACTTTCTCTGTCTTCTACATCTTTTCCTTTCTTCTTCTCCTTCACCTTTTCCACTTTCTCTAGCTTCTCCAGTTTCTCCACCTTCTTCACTTTCTCTACCTTCTTCAATTTGTCCATCTTCTCTTCTATTTTTACTTTCTTCGTCGTCTGCCTTTTCTTTACTTCCTCCATCTTCTCCACCTCCTGTACTTTCACCTTCTCTATTTTTATTGTTCTTTATTTGCCTGTGTATCTGACTATAAATCCTCTCTTCTTTTTTCTTGTCTGGTGACAAAACTAATTATATCAGTTTGCTGATTAGTGGGAAGATTATTTTGGTATCTGAAATTAGTAACAAACACAAATGAACACAGATAAAGTGGCATCTGACAATGTGTAAATAAAATGAAATCTTGATGCCTAAAAAATAGAAAAGGACAGATTAAAAGTGAGGTTCTCAAAAGCTTCTCTGGCTTTTGGCTCAGTTCCATTCTTCTGGTTCTGGTGTTACAGGAACATTGGAACTCATGCTGTTTAAGTCGCAGCACTAAATAGATCCAGCATGATGTGTTACATTTTAGGTGATAATGAGGCATTAACTTAAATTATGCAATGTAAACAGCACCCATTTTAATAAGCATTACATTTCCTGTTTTGAGCAGAACACATGTCTCCACAGCAGAATGATGGCACACCAGCAGGGTGTGTATCCTACACCTTAGGTTTGGAGGAACTCCAGTCTGGTCACATTTGTGGATGTGGTTGTAAATGTGAGCAGTTGACTGCAAAAAAAAGCTTTCCATTTACACCACTGGTATTGATGAAAATCCAGTTGGAAAAAATGTTCATACCATACATTTGAGTTTGTGGAAATTTACATATAAGGAGACTCACTGACATATACCTCTTGATCTGATTGAAATTGTATAATTGGCAATGAGTTACTGCAATTTTATGCAGAGATCATGTTAAGTTTAAATCATTTATATAATTCAAGTACACACACCAGTATAATGACAATTTTGTGAAACTCGTTTCATAATAATGACCTGAAAGCAAGCAATCCAAACATAAAGTAAGACAAATAAGCCTAGATGTTCCATTAGGAAAAATGTAATGGCACCCTATAAAAGGAGGAAAAGCTAGTGTGTGTCTGTGATGGCTGACATGCTACAATGGCTGAGCAGTATTACTGGAAAATTTAGCATGGACTCATTTAGGAGGCACTCTTTCATATTTAGTCGTCATTTTGTCCTTTTCAGCTCTTTGTGAGCTTTTCCTATTATGGACTTTTGTGGGTATCACTAAACAGCTGTGCCGTGAACATGCTTGGTCATTTATGACTGATTTATCATTTATCAACATATGCATATGAGTGCAAAGAAAGTTTGTGATTTAACATTTAAAACGAAAACTTCAACCTGCCAGAATTTTTATTTTTTTTTTTGCTTGACCTACATAAACAGCCATCTGGGTTTTTGTTATGCCATTTTCTTATTGACGTTATTGTCTGTTAAACCATGTCTACCTCCCCACAAATTCCAAATTCCCTCCATTTTCTGTGTTCTATCTCTGGCCCTGATCACACTGCTGTTTTTATCTAAGCACACACTGCACACAACTCCATCCTGAAGTCTGGTTCAATGCTACTGTTTCTCAGAATTAATGAATCACCCTGGACATCTTTCCACAGCATTAGTCAGACTCATATGTGCATCAGTGTGCATCAGTTCGTGAATCAAGTCGATCTGCAAGCCGTTGAAATAAAAATGCTTTATGTTAACATCTGCATATTCATTGCATCATGTGTGTAGTTGGTCTGTTTAACCACAGTGTTAGGAAATCTTGGTATCTGGGTGACATATGGAATATACGGTCACATACAGCTCACTTTGTGCAGGTCAGTGTTGAAGAAGATATCTTTTGGTTCCCCCTTTTGGTCAGAATCTGAAGTGTTACAATTAAAGTGTGATTCTTTAAGGTTGCCATGAGGACGATAGTGTTTGGAAATAAAAATCAGTTCGTTATCCAGGCCTTATTGCCCATTAAAGAAATAAACACATGCTATGTCTTAATTTTGCCATTTGCTATGTCTTCTAAGTGTTGACATCTTTCAAGCATGCTTTCATTAGTACACATTTGCTTGCACTTTCATATCTGAAAAAATTCAACGTAGCCTCATTTTCCACATGAATGACAACATAATTTGAGTATTTCCACTTGATTTTTATGTTCATTGGAACAGATTTTAGATAATGAGAGAACAACATTTAAACATAACATTTACATTTAAACAACATTTAAATAATTTGCTGGTTTGGGATTTGAAGTGTGTGTATGCGTGGTTTAAAGACAGCATGGAAATTGTGTGTATGCAGTGTTTACACACACGGCCCCAGGTCATTTGCCACATATGAAATCAATGCTCGCTTTTTAATCACCTTGTTGTTAATGTTTGTTGTAATATTTTTTTTTTTCTAAAAAAAATTTTTAGAATGTTTTATTGTAATGTTTTATTTTTCTTGCTTATGATACTATTATGCAATGTAGTAAATTGTAAAATAGATCCCAGTTGTCATAATGGGTCCTTTTATAAACTCCAGATGAAAGGACTCATAGCCTTTTCTGCTTTAAGCCCATATGCAGATAAACAGCTTGCAAAAAAATAGCTTTTCCTATGTTTATGTTTCAGGCCTCAACTCCTTCACCAGAGATTCGGGGCCCTTCTCCAGTTCACACCAAACGATTTACAATCAGTCAGCCGACAAGACAACAAACCCATTTTTTCAGTGCAAATTTTGTGTGCGCTACTTCAGATCAAAATCCCTCCTCAATGAGCACACTAAGAAGGTCCATGGCATTGAAGGAGGAGCTTATTCAAATGACCATTCAAATTCACTCGACACCTCCAAGTCAAGCTTCAACGTTACAGCACGTCATAGCGTAGAAAAGCTGTACTCCTGTCAGTATTGTACATATAAATCTCCTCGCAGAGCAAGAATCCTGAAGCATCAGAGTATGCACCACAAAGATCATTTTCTGGCCCATTCAAATTCTCCTGTTGAAGCAGAGGCTGAAACAGAGGTTCTGGACATGGACTCCGATGCCATGTCTTCGGAAGAACAGTGTGAGGAATCACAGGATCTTACTGAACGTAACGTTTTGGAATCCATGATCAAAGCCCGGTCCAGAGGTGGCTTCAGCTGTGAGTGGTGTGGCTTCCAGACCTCACAAAGACAACAGTTATGTGATCACATGATGAAGAAGCATCGAAACATGGTTAAGATTATGGTATCACTGCAAAAGCCCAAAGCAGATAGAAGTGCAGGATCTTCCAAATCAAATTCTCCTTCTTCACCAAGAAGCACTCCAACGTCCAACTTGATGTCGACTGATCTAAGTGGCAATGAAGGCTCCACAGCATCTGTGAAAGGCAGTGCCTCAGTGAAGTCCCTATCAGGGCTATCACATTTTCAGTATTCCCAGATTGCAGGAAAGATTCCCAACAGTACAGGATCTTCCATACTGTCAGAGAGGTCGACTTTTGCCATGTCCGACATGTCACACTCAAGGGTAGATTTGGATACCAGTGTGGTGAACGATTCACAGAGCAGCTCTGATGATGAACTCTGTGACGTTGATGATCCTACTTACAACGACTCATTGTGCCCTGAGGATTCTGCTAAGCTGCTTCTGTCAGAGGAGGATAATAAACTGCTGGAGACGGAAGGAATTTCAGTTGGAAGGCATCTGAATATGTTCCAGTGCCCATTCTGCTCTTTTTTGGTTAAACATCATAGCAGTATCTCTCACCATATAGAAAATATACACTTAACCAGCCAAACCACCTTGTACAAGTGTGATGAGTGTACATTTCTTTGTACGAGTTCAGTAAAACTTGCCACACATAAGCAATGCCACAGTGGCTCCTCTTCTGAATGGGACATCATGGACCTAACCAATGAAAGCCAAGATGGCCAAATTGAAGATTCAGTCAATGGAGGAAATGGCAGCTCTACCATGAATGGCCAGAAATCCATTGATGTAGAAGAAGAAAATTCTCATCATTGTTCACTCTGTAATTTTTCCACAATGACACTGAAAGGTTTACGTGTCCACCAGCAGCATAAGCACTCATACTGTGATGGGATGCAACCCACAAGTCAAGATGATTCATTAACTGAGCAGCAGGATTCTGAATCAGAATCATATGGCACATTGAACTTTGTGCAAAAAACCCAAACGTCAATCCTTGGATTTTCCTCCAGAAAGCACCTTATTGGAAAGACAGCCAGGAAATCCATAAATGACTTGCCTCTGGATCTGTCCCCAGTCAAGAAACGGACAAGAATTGATGAAATTGCAAACAACCTTCAAAGTAAAATCAGTCAGAGTCAGCAGCAAGAGGACGTTATTAATCTCGATGATATGGAGGATGAGGAAGAGGAAAATGAAAATCACGTCGATGAGAAGAAAGAGAAGGAGAACTCTGAGATTCAAAGTCGACGCTTCACCTATAATACACAGCATTTGTACATCAGGAAACCTGGTTTTGTTCAAACAGAGCGTGGTGTCGGCAAAAGGAAGCGTAGCTTACAGTCCAAGTTAACCTCAAGAAACATTCCTATCCAAGTCACTGTCTCTGATGATGAGGACAGTTTTGGTGCAGAGTCTAAAGATATCCAAGATCAAAGCAGTCAAGACAGCAGAGAGATGTATCAAGAGAGCACCGAGTACACAGAGGAACCTGGTAACCTTTTCTACTGTAAACACTGTGAGTACCAAAATAAATCTGCTCGCAGTGTTAGCACCCATTACCAGCGTATGCATCCCTATATTAAATTTAGCTTTAAATACATCCTTGATCCAGAGGATCAGAGTGCTGTCTTCCGTTGCCTAGAGTGTTTCATAGAATACAACAACTTCAGTGACTTACACCAGCACTACATGGATCACCATCCAGAAGCTAGCAATGTTCTCAACTTTAACCAACCAGATTTGGTGTACACATGTCGCTTCTGTTCATACACCAGCCCAAATGTGAGGAGCCTGATGCCTCATTACCAAAGAATGCACCCCTCAGTGAAAATCAACAACGCCATGATCTTCTCAAGCTACGTGGTCGATCAGCCTCAGAAAGGAACTACAGAGTCACAGACACTGAGAGAAATCTTGAATTCGGGTCCCAAGAGCTTCACCAACTCTTCCTCAAGGTCTTCTTCCAGTCCCGCCCTTAAAAACTCGATCAAAACACCTGACTCAAATATAGACTCTGAAGCATTTAGAGAAATCGTCGATGGTAACGTTGTGGTGTACAACTGTGACATGTGCTCATTTGCAAGCCCCAATATGCACTCTGTATTGGTTCACTATCAGAAAAAGCATCCTGAACAGAAGGCATCATACTTTCGCATACAGAAGACCATGCGGGTCATATCAGTAGATCGAGCGCAATCATCAACCAACTCCACGTTTACCCTGTCAAGTACTCCAAAGCCCTCAAATGCTGTTATGCCCTTGACTCTGGATGACGAGCTTTACTACTGCAAACACTGTGTTTACAACAACCGATCTGTGGTGGGAGTTCTAGTTCATTACCAAAAGCGCCATCCAGAAATCAAGGTGACTGCTAAATACATAAAGCATGCACCTCCTACACTTGGGTTGATGAAGCTCATGGATGAGTTGCAGATTGCACCCCCTAAACAGTTTCTGAAACAGTTAAGCACCAATGCATCTGATGGATCCAATCATTTGCATCCAAAAGGAACTGCAGACAAGGGGGAGGGTGAGATGTTGTTTTTCTGCCAGCACTGCGACTACGGGAACCGCACTGTGAAAGGAGTGTTGATCCATTACCAGAAGAAGCACAGAGATGTAAAGGCAAATGCAGATTTGGTTCGAAGACATACTGCTGTGGTTCGCAGTCAAAGGGAAAGGGCCCAGATGATCCAAACAGGAAGTTCTACATCCACTGCAACCTCAGCCACTGATGCAGAGAAATCCAGAGCACTTAGATCTTTAAAGTGCAGACACTGTGCCTACACATCTCCCTATGTGTATGCCTTGAAGAAGCATCTTAAGAAGGATCATCCCACTGTGAAGGCCACAGCTATGACCATCTTGCGCTGGGCTTATCAAGATGGGATCTTGGAGGCTGGTTATCACTGTGAATGGTGTATTTATTCCCATGCTGAGCCCAGTGGGCTGCTCATGCATTACCAAAGACGACACCCAGAGCACAACGTTGATTATGCTTATATGGCCAGCAAGTTGTGGGCCGGTCCTGATACGTCCACCTCCAAGCAAGTGGGCAACTCTGAGATAAAGCATTACCAATGCAGAGATTGTGCCTTTGAGGCATGTTCTGTTTGGGACATCACCAACCATTACCAAGCTGTTCATCCATGGGCTATCAAAGATGACGAGTCTGTTCTCATTGACATTATTAAAGGAAATCATACATCAGATAAGCTTATGGCTCCAGTGGGAAAGGGAAATGTCTCAACATCTAGCCCATTCAACAGTCATCAGTCTGATGAAGGCACTGTGGAGATTAGCAGGTCAGCACCTGAACATCATCCCCATCTTTCCTTCTCCACCAGCTCCTCTATATCAAACAATCCCTACCAGTGCACTGTGTGTCTGTCTGAGTACAATAGCCTTCATGGACTTCTGACTCACTATGGCAAGAAACACCCAGGTATGAAAGTGAAGGCTGCAGACTTTGCACAGGAAGCAGACATCAATCCTAGTTCAGTTTACAAGTGCAGGCACTGTCCATATGTAAACTCTCGCATCCATGGAGTTCTTACACATTACCAGAAAAGGCATCCGCTGGTCAAAGTAACAGCTGAAGACTTTGCTGATGACATTGAGGAGGTCAAAGATTTGGTGCCAGATGGAGATGAAAGATCAAAAAACCAGAGGCAGGGATACGGTGCCTACAGATGCAAGATGTGCCCTTATACTCATGGAACACTTGAGAAACTGAAGATTCATTATGAGAAATATCACAACCAGTCTGTTTCAGATATATTTACGCCGACGCATATGCAATCTTTGGTTAGAAAAGAGGACACTGTTGCTGAATGCAGTGCTAGAAGTATAACTGAAACATCTGAGAGATGTGAGTTTGACCTTTCCCTCTCAGAATTTGCAAAGGGAGAGAAACATACCGTGTTCAGATGTCAGCTCTGCAAATACTTCTGCTCAACCAGGAAGGGTATCGCTCGGCACTACCGCATAAAGCACAACAATGTACGAGCTCAGCCTGAAGGCAAGAACAATGTCTTTAAATGTGCCCTCTGCTCCTACACCAACCCCATCCGGAAAGGTCTGGCTGCTCACTATCAGAAACGGCATGACATCGATGCTTACTACACACACTGTCTCGCTGCTTCCAAGACGTTGGGTGAGAAACCAAACAAAGTGACTGTACCTCTGGCTTCTGAAGAAGATAAGTCAGCAATGAGTGAGGAGCTGAGGCAAGCAGTTGACCGAAGAAAGTGCTCATTGTGCTCTTTCCAAGCATTCAGCAGGAAAAGCATTATCTCACACTATGTCAAGCGCCACCCGGGGGTTTTTCCAAAAAAGCAATCCTCCAGCAAACTTGGTCGGTACTTCACTGTGATTTATCCCAAGGATCCAGAGACACCAGCCATTATAGAGGATGTAGAACTGGTGGAAGTAAAATCAGAGAATGATGGGGAAAACATGGAGAACAACCTAGAATGGCCACAGTTCAAGTGCATGAAGTGTTCTAAGCTGACCTTTGACACCACAGACCTTCTCGTCTCACATTATAATGATTACCACAGTAACGAGCTCAAGCGGGACTTTGTCACCATACAGAGCCCAGTAGAGGAAGGCGCAGAGCTCTACCAGTGTGCTCACTGTGAAATCAAGTTCCTCACTCTTCCTGAACTTAGCATCCACCTTACGAAGCACAACGAGAAGTTTGAGAAAAGGACAGTGCTTCATGAACAGAGGAAGCAGCTCCAGATCAGGCGTAAATCCACAGAGACACTGGAGACACAACCAGAAAATAAGGTGAGCTGTAATTAATGTTTTTGTTTCATTTATCATTGTGAATGTTTACGCTTTATGCTAAATCTGACCAAACCAATTCCTCATCACTTGTTTCACAGATGGATGGCTCAGCTGAAAAAGCTCCTATTGGCTATCGATGCAACTTTTGTGTTGAGATTCACCCGACACTTAGAGCTATTTGCAACCATCTGAGGAAGCATGTTCAGTATGGCGAAGTCAAAGAAGGACATGTGGAGGTAAAAATAAGACACTATTCATGTTTTACTTCCTCACAACTGAATTGTTACATATGAAAACTGCATCATCCTGGAATTTTATTTTTAGATAACTTTCTCTATAAGCTACCATTATATGTTTGTTGCTATGGTTACATCTTGCGGGCTTTATTTTGTGATCAGACATGAGTTTTATTTATTGAAATAGATGAAATTGCAATGAAATATAGATTATAAAATTTAATTACTGTAGCTAAAATAAAAATATCATGAACACAATTATGTAAATATGAAAATTGTATGTAAATCTCTTTCCTCTGACAGCAGGGAGTGGTGGAAATTTCTGATGGTATCGCCAACGGCAGCATGGAGGATGCGGTCACTACAGACACTATTACCACTGAGACAGGGGGTGACGCGTTGGTCACCATGGCGACAGACATCACAGAGAGAGTTCCGGAACACCAATGTGATATGTGCGGTCGGGTTTTCATGTCCATGCAGGGACTCCGATCTCATGAACGAAGCCATTCGGCCACAGCAATGATCAGCAGAGACGACAAGTACAGTTGCCAATACTGTCAGTTCCAGTCAGCATTCAGGCACAAGTACGGAGAAATATACACTTTATACTTTATTTATCATGCCAGGAAAAATGTTAGCATGGTACCAACTTTTGTTCATCTGCAACTATATCATTTTTTTCCCCCTTCAGTCTGGACCGACACGTTCAGTCTCATCACGGACATCACAAACCATTCCGCTGTAAACTCTGTCCCTTTAAATCAGCCTACCTGAGCCGCCTGAAGAGTCACCTGCACAAATCACATGCAGGTACANACACACACACACACACACACACACACACACACACACACAGCTGCTGAAATCACATGCACTTACACATACCTGCACAAATCGCACACAGATACACATGCACACACAGACATTCACACTTGCGTAAAAAATCTGGTGCTGCACAAATCATGTGTAGGTACACACACCCCTGCACAAATCCCATGCAGACAGACACACACTGACACAAATCACACACAGGCACATACACACTCATGCACCTGCACAAATCCAGTGCAGGTGTACACACACCTGTGCAAATCACACACAGGTACACACAAACACATATACACCTGCACAACTGTTTTTTGTTTATCTGTGATGCATTCTTAGGTGTTAATTATTGTTGTAGTTGTTCTTGTAGTCTTTGTTGTTGATTATGTTGATTGGTGTTGATATTGTTTGTTTGTTTGCTTGCTTGCTTCAGGTGAGAACACATATAAGTGCATCTCATGTCCATTCTCAACTATGACGATCAGTCAGCTGAAGGATCACTCACTGCAAGAACATGGAGAAACTCTCACCCTGCCCCGACTGAGAGCCCGAGCTGCCCTGCGCACCACACACACACTCACACACAACAGTGCACAACACACGCCTAGCGACGCCACCACCAATGGTACGTACCTACACTGTACTCAGGTCAAAGGTCACACATTTAGACCAATAATGACACCTGCATAGACACGCAGGGTGTGTTAATGAGCTGATAAGGGGTGTGAAGTGTGCTGTACCAGGAAAACACAATAAATCATTTACATTTTCGGGAATGATACTCGACACCCAAGATTAAACTTCTACTCATCCTTATAAACTATGTCAGTAGATTGGACAGTAAATATCAAATCTATACTAATCCAGCATTTCAAGCTGCTATCAGATCAGTATTCCACCCACGCTATCACAATGGTGCATCCCCGAAGAAACCACTATAAAGAAAACAAACACTTAAACACACGATAACACTCTCATCAACACAATTGTTATCAATTTCATCTAGTCTCTGTAATTTTAATTAATACTCTATAGTTTTGAGTACATGCGCTCTCTGTGTCTTTCTCGCATTCTGTTGCTCTCCGTCTCTCCCTCCCGCCATCTCTCACCATCTCTCTCCCTCTGTCTCTCTCTCTTCCTCTCAGACAAATACGCCTCTGTGGCATATTTGGAGCCGCCGGATGTTCAGCAGCAGTTGAGTCATTACCAGTTGGCATCTCGTAATCAGGCCCCACCCACTCTTTTGTCGGGTTCTCCTGGCCCATCCCCATCGACAGGCGCAGAGACGTTGGGGGCAGCTCTGACCCGTCCTGACTCCACCCTAACCTGTGAATTCTGTGAGTTCAGCTCAGGTTATATGCAGAGTCTGAGGAGACATTACCGAGACCGCCACGGAGGAAAGAAACTCTTCAAGTGCAAAGACTGTTCCTTCTTCACCTGCTACAAGTAACTACATCGTCATAACCATAATAGTCAGCATAACCACTGTATGTTTGTTTTGTTGTTTGTTTTTGGTGTATATTTTGGTAGTTGTCTTCATTTTGGTGTTTATTTTTGTGTTTGCTTTGATGTTTATTTCAGTGTTTTCATTGCGATTGTTTTTGTTATCTGTTTTGATGTTTGGTTTGGTGTTTATTTGGGTTTGCTTAGGTTTTTGCATTTGGTGTTTTGTTTGATATTCATTTCGCTATTTTGTTTTTTCCTTTGGCATTTATTTCATGGTTGTTTGGTGTTTATTTGAGTTTGTTTTAGTGTTTTGGAGTTTCCTGTGGTGTTTGTTTTGGTATTTATTTGGTGTTTGTCTTGCAGGTCCACCTTCACCCTGCATGTGGAGGCCGGACACAGTCCCCCCTCTGATGATGGACTGAGAGAACTGCGTTGTCCTTTCTGTCTCTATCACACCAAGTCCAAGAGTCACATGATCGACCATGTCCTCCTTCACCGAGGTATGCACACAGTGTCCACTATACCACCATCCACTACACATCTGACCACTGCACTACCATCCATTACACCACCTTTCTCTATACCACAGTCCACTACACATCTGTCCACTGCACCACCATCCACTACACCACCTTTCTCTATACCACCGTCCACTACACATCTGACCACTGCACCACCATCTACTACACCACCTTCCTCTATACCACATCCACTATACATCTGTCCACTGCACTACTGTCCTCTACACAACTGCCCTCTATCCCTCTGTACACTAGACACCTGTCCACTACACCACCGTCCTCTATACCACCGTACACTACACATCTGTCCACTACACCACTGTCCTCTGACAACGTCCACTGCACATCTGTCCACTACACCATTGTCCTCTCTACCACCATCCACTACACATCTGTTCACGAACCCCTGTCCTCAATACCACCGTCTACCACACATCTGTAAACTACACCACCGTCCTCTATACCACTGTCCACTACACATCTGTGAACTATACCACCATCCTCTATACCAGCATCCATTACACATCTGTCCACTACACCACCATCCTCTATACCACCGTACACTACACATCTGTCCAACACTGTACATTACGCCACCATCCACCACTTCACATTCCACTACACGACCATCCGCTATATCACCATCCTCTAGACTGTCATATGCTACACCACTGTCCCCTACATCACCATCCTCTACACTACTATCCTCTTAACCACTGTCTTCTATACCATAGTACTGATCATCATTTCTCTCTCTGTCCCCCCAGAAGAACGAGTGATCCCTCTGGAAGTGTCTCGTTCTAAACTGTCTCGTCACCTGGATGGTTTGATCTTCCGCTGTCATAAGTGCACATTCACATGTTCAAGTGGTGACACTCTGCAGCAGCACATCGACAAACACGATGAACCCAAACCGTATGAGTGTCGACTGTGTTACTATGACACAAAACACCAGCAGCAGCTCGAGGATCACCTCCGAGACGAACACAAGGTCAGCCTCCATCCTCTGTCCCAAACAGCACACTTCAAAACTACGTAGTGTTCTTACTTAAACGTCAGCACTTTTTATGACTCTGTCCTAAACACTAGAACACACAGATGCTATTCTAATGACACTGATGGTTTTCTGCCCTGTATGGTGATGGCATGGCAAAGTTGTATGTTTATGTCCTCTTTTTGCTACCAGGTGATCCGTAACTTTGAGCTGATGGGACGAGTGAATCTGGACCAGCTGGATGTTCTGAAAGAGAAAATAAACAGTGAAGAGGAAGAGGAAGTGAAGGAAGAAGAGGAAGAAAAGGAGGAACTGGTGGCCATCGATGAAGACGAGCAAACCGAGGAGGCAGGAAGAGAAGAAGATAAAGAGATGGAGGAGGAAGTGACAGCCACACAGGAGGAGAGTAAACAGGAAGCAGAGACAGCGGGTAAACAATAAACTACATCATTGCACAAAAATTATTATTGAATCATTATATTCTCATAAAAGTGCTATCATTTGAATTACACTTTTATTTACCACATTTAAACAGGACTGTGGGACTGGAAACATGAATACTAGTTAATTTACAAGCCTCTGTACCACTACAATGGATTTGAAATGAAGCAGTCAAGGTGTGATTGAAGTGTAGACTTTCAGCTTTAACTCAAGGGGTTTACCAGACATTTTTACACAGTCCTTCCATTTTCACAGGCTCGAAGGTAATTGGACAATTAACTGATAAGCAGCTTCATGGCCAGATGTGACCTTTTTCCTCCTTATTACATTAGAGCAAAGGTCTGTAGTTGATTCCAAGTGTTCATGGGAACTCTCAATATGCGGTCCAAAGAGGTGTTGATGCAAGTGAAGGAAGCCATCATTAGGCTGAAAAAAAACAAAACAAAACCAGACCTATTAGAGAGATAGCAGAAATTTTAGGAGTGCCCAAATCAACAGTTTGGTAAATTCTCAGAATGAAGGAATGCAGTGGTGAGCTCAGCACAGCAAAATGCCTGGAAGACCATGGAAGATAACTAAAGTGGATGATTGCAGAATTCTTTCCTTGGTGAAGAAAAACCCCTTCACAACATCTGCCTCCTCAAGAGTGTTCTTGACTTGGCTAGGTGTTTTATTGTCAAAGCCTACAATTTTGACACCTTCAAAGACACCTTCATGAAGGTAAATACAGAGGATTTACCCCAAGATGCAAACCACTGGTAACACTCAAGAACAGAAAGGCAAGAGTAGACTTTGGTAGAAAACATTTAAAAAGTCATAAAGGCTGTCATAAAGGCTTGGCAAAGCATCTCAAGGGAGGAAACTCAGCATTTGGTGATGTCCATGGTACTGCAAAATATTTGCATCCAAGTATTAAAAATAATCCTTATGTTTATAATATGTTAGTTTGTTCAGTTACTTTTGAGCCTGTTAAAATGGAGGGATTCTGTAAAAAAAAAAATGGCTGTAATTCCTAAATGTTCAATGCAGTATTTTTATTACACCGCTTGAGTTAAAGCTGAAAGTCTACACTTCAATCACATCTGTCCAAATGTTTATGGACCCGACTGTATTAATTAAGCCTTTATTCCTAATGACTAACTGGCTCTCTCTGTCTCCCTCCTGTCTGGGTGTCTGTCTGTCTGTCTGTCTCTCTCTCTCTCTCTCTCTCTCTCTCTAACACTATCTCCCCATTTCTCTCCCCATGTATTTCTCTCCCTATCTTTCATTTCTGTGTTTCTCTCTCCTGTCTGTCTGTCTGTCTCTCTCTTTCTCCGGTTTGGGATGGTGTGCTACTACAGAAATGATGATGGCGTGTTCTCCGAGTGCAGGGAAGAAGTTTCCATGTGAGTTTTGTGGCCGAACTTTTTCTCTTAGTTTGGAATGGGAACGTCATGTTCTCCGACACGGCATGTGAGTGTCTGACCTCGAGCTATGTTTATGTTCAAGTATAATCACAAGCACAACAGAAAATACATTAACTACATTATTATTATTATTATTATTATTATTATTATTATTATTATTCAGCTTCAGCACTTGGTTTGAGACATTTTTTTTACATTTTTTTCCTTTTCAGGACTGTTAACAGCAACAAGAAAGCTATGAGCCCAGCTGCCTCGGTAACAATAACAGATGGAGGCATTGACCAATCAGCTAACACTACAGAAACTGAGAGAGTGTATCAGTCCAGCCAGTCGGAGAGTTCCGTTCAGAATGAGGAAGATTGAGAGACCAAAAATGACATATAGAAATGTACTGTGTTATAATGGTGTACGGTTTGTTGTTGAAAAAAAAAAAAAAAAACTAGGCTGCTTCATGGACACTTGATTTAAAAAAGTGAGGAAAAAAGCAAAACTGTTCATGGTTTTGAAGCATTGTTAGATTTTAAGTGTTAAACATGGGTTCTATAGGTTGTGTTACATCCTAGCTGTGTGTTAAATCGCTGATCCTTTAAAAAGTGTGACTTGGTCCCATAGGACAGATGCTAATAATATATTGGTAACCAATAGTGACGAATCTGTAAGAACTCTGTTCAGGTCAAATAAACACTTCCTGTAAGGTGGCGTGTTAAAAATGTCCCCGTTTTACTTTCGTTCTGAACGCTAAATATATTAATGACAAAATGCTAAACCTAATCAAACTTTCAAACGTGCACTGGGTGAAATATGATGAATGATTCGTCCTTACCAGAATCGTATTAAAGGAACAGTTTGTGTTTCAGCACCCCCAACTCCCCATGTTAGTGAAATATCAGTGAAATTTATGGGAATTTTATCCAGAAGATACTTAATTGGCTTAAGTGTAGGACTGGACATTATGATTGATAATTATATTTATGATATTATATATATTATAGATACACTGGTCTCTATTTTTCTCCTAAATAAATAAATGATTAATTATAAATTCTATTTCTTTTCATTTAATTTTCAATTTAATTTTGTTTTTTTTGTTTTTTTTAATTTAGCAAACATTAATGGGTATTGGATTGGATTTTGTATTAGCCACTTAAATATTGTCCATATTGTCAAAAAAAAAAAAATTGACTGCATTTTTTAAATTTTTTATTACATTTAATTTAATTGTATTTTATTATATTACAAAAATATTTTAAGAAATTACTGGCTATGTTAAACACCAATAAACATGTGTGATATCTTTTCATTTACATATATTTTGCCCATTTATCAGCATAAAAACAATTTTTATTATATATATATGTTCAGAACACTAAATTACAGATCTTACTTTTAGCCATTTAAATATGTTAATGTTACGGCTTCATTTCTATGAGCCAAAATTCGTGTGTTTCCTTTTTAGAACCATAAGGCTCTCTTTTAAACAGCGACATTTCTGTCCCAGTGTAATTGTTTTTAATGCTACTCACAAACACATCAGCTTCAGGACACCTAAAGGACAGATATTCCTCATTTTAGCTTTTTAAATACGAAGCTGTGATGACTCTGTAACACCTGACACACAGATCGTGTGATTTGACCTGAACGCTGACTTACAGATTCAATATTTTTTTACATTTTTAGCCTTGTGTTAATCTTTAATCCTGTAGCTGAATTCCTTCAGGAATAGTCGCCATCTTATTTGTATCAGACGTTTGTTGATTTTATTTTTATTTAATTTTTTTAGTATATGGACAAACACTGGGCCCCAAAGTTTTGTAGCAAATTGCTACTGTAGTTTTATTCTATTTTTAATTCTGATTTTTATTTAATTTCTGCTGCTTTTAAGGCATGTTCCTGCACTCCGTCGTGTATGAAAGCAAAACTAAAAAAACTTTATGTAACAACTTACAGCACCTTCAACTCCATGGCTCCATTTTTTTTTGTGCATGATTACAAGAAACAAGAACTGAAGAAGAGTAGCATTTTGGGTTTAGCTATTTTATATCGAGCAGCTCGTCCCAACAAGCAATTACGACAATAAAATATTGTTTTATTTGAATAATTGTTTTTATGCTTCTCCTTAAAGGAACAATGAATAGATTGTATGCGATGAAAGTTGCTGCTCAAAAACCCTGAAGCCTTATTATTATTATTATTATTATTATTATTATTATTATTATTATTGAGGTCATTTTGCTCCATTTCTTTCCAAACACAATCTGGTGCAGTTACAGTACAGTACAGTGACGTCCCAAAATGAGGGAAAAAATTTTGGGCAGTGAGAGAAATTTTTCAACAGCAATCCCATAACTCTCAGAGAATTCTCAGAATAAATTAGTACATTTTTTTTAAACAAAATATTGTAATAATTGACTCTGTATTTAATGTTTTTGTCATAGTATTACACAATTACCTGCATAATAGAAGTCTAATTTCGGCACATGTCTGTGCACAGTAAAGCAAAAATCATTTATAAATAGTTTAGAATTCATCACTTTTTTGATAATGAAACAGAAATCATCAGGATCTGTGACATTACTGATGAAAAAACCTCCTACACGATTGTCTTTCCTGCCTTGTCTGATTAGCGAGGAAGGAGAACCCAGCTCTATTCTGGGTAATCTGCTATATTTTTTCCTTTTTTTTTTTTTTTTAAATTTTATTTTATTATTTTTTTTTAACAGAAGCTTCATGTCAAGTGTTTGGAAATGTGGTGGGTTTTTTTTTTTTTTTTTGGTGTCGTCCATATTTAACAAAACAAAAAAAAAAAAGTCGTTTTGTGTGGCTATAGGACATACTTTTCTTTTTCTACCTTTAAAAAAGAAAATTAAAAAAAATGTTTCTTTCTTTATAAGCCTAAAAGTTTGTAAAAGACAGAAACCCGTTAAATTCTGAACACACTGGATTGTTGTACATATGATTTAGAGTTTCGTTTGTTTGTTTGTTTGTTTGTTTGTTTGGTTTGGAGTTAGTTGGACAGTAGCCCCTCCATCTCGCCTTCTTCCTGTGAAACCCGTGACGTTGACTAGAAGTTTGTTGTTTACACTTTGATTTCTGGATATTCTGTAAATATTGTAATTCATCGGGTTTTTTTTAACTTGTTAATAAAGTTATCAGATAACGAGAAACACACAGCTCTGCATTCTTCTGTTCCACTCAAACATGGGTTTTAACCAACTTAAAGTCGCTCTCACAGTCTGCAAGATAAATCATATTAGACATGAACTTCACCATCATTCAGCGTAAAACATGGGGGAAACCAATCTGGGGTAAAGCTTGTTTAAGCTCCATCCAAATCAATCACACAGCTGCCAGTGTTCTCTTTAAGACCTAGCATGTAAAAGCTAACAAGTGACGGAAGCTAACTAGCGAATGAAAGTGCAGGTTTAAGGTGGTGTTGGTGTACAGCAGATTTAAGCACTTTTTGTCACACACATGAATCACGAGTTTAAATGCTATAATATTAAAATCTCACGTTTCATCTGTAGGTCTTTTCATGTACAGTTGTATGCAAAAGTTTGGGAACCCCACACCCACACATATTTTGTTGGTGTTTGAAGTGAAAAGAAGTAAAGACCTCTGCAGCGGGCGTTTTTTTTATTTTTTTTTTTATGCTAACAAGCCTGGTCTTTCTTGTTACAAATTTGTATGCCTACAATACCCTTAAAATATACTTCAAAGAGAAAGGAAGCTATTGAAGAAAAACTATTTTGGACATTTGACCTTGCTGTGGTTTTGATCCTGTTTGGATCAATTCCAATATTTTATCAGTTCATCTGCTGGATACAGCTGGATCATCTGCTGGATATCCATATAAATACTACAACCATTCAAACACTCGTTCTTGAGATAGCATGCTAATGAGAATCTTGGACAGACACAGACAGACACATTGACAAGCTGAAAACATACTGCCACTTAGCAGTGGAGGCATAATAATCTTTCGGCTGCTCCCGTTAGGTTTCGCCACAGTGGATCAGTGGTCTGTATATTTGATTTGGTACAGTGTTTACGCCAGATACCCTTCCTGACACAACTCTCCCCAATTTAATCTGGGCTTGGGACCAGCACTGGGAGTGTACTCTCTTGTGCAACCCCAGTGACTGGGGTCGGTTCCCTGGCCAGGAATTGACCCCAGGCCATGCTGGTGAGAACGCCAAGGCATAACCACTAGTCCTCCGGGGACCCGGTGGAGGCATAATAATAACATTAATAGTAACATTTTTTCCAAATGTTAAAGCAGTACTTTATATTTGATTAACTTAAAAAATAGAAAACTATTGTGGCAGGTGCCAAGTTTGGATGCCCTACTAAGTCAGTAGTTAGTAACACCCCCTTTGGCAGATATCAAGGCTTTTTGAAGCCAGCTAGGAATCTTTCATTTCTTGTTTTAGAAATGTTCAACCAATATTTCTTGCAGAGCATTTATAGTTCTGAGATATTCTAGGGCCATCTTGCATGCACAGCATGTTTAAAATCTACCCACAGATTTTCAATTATGTTCAAGTCAGGGGACTGTGAGGGCCATTCCAAAAGCTTCAGCTTGCATTTCCTGTAGTAGCTGATGGTGGAATTTGAGGTGTTTTGGATCATTGTCCTGTTGTAGAAGCCATTCTCTTTTCAACTTCAGTTTCTTGACTGTGTCACATTTGCTTCTAGAATTTGCTGATATTTACGGAATCCATTTTTCCATCTACCCATGCAATGTTTCCTGTGCCACTGGCTGCCACACAACCCCAAGCAAAATAGTTTCACCCCAGGCTTAATAGTTTGCAGGTGTTCTTTTCATCAAATCATACTTTTTTCTCCAAACGTACCTTTGGTGATGGCCAAAGAGTTAAATTTTTAATTCATCAGTACGTAATACTTTTTCCAAAATTGTTTTGCATACTTCAGACATCGATTTTTGTGATAAGGTCACAGGTAAGGATTCCTTCTAATGACTCTTCCATGCAGATCATATTTGTACAAATAAGACTGCAAAGTAGAACTGACCACTCAAAGTGCACCACCATTCATGAGTCAGCTACACCTTCCTGCAGATCCTTGCTGTCATTTGGGGATTTTTGCTTTGACTTTCTGCCCAGCATGTGGGCAGTTCTATTGAGAGTTTTCTTAGCCTCCCACATCTAGCCTTGACTTCCACAGCTCCCCTTAAGTGCCTTCCTCTGCTTTGTATGCATCGATCAGCTTAATTTTCCTCAGCCAGCTGCTTAGAGAAGCTCATGGTTGTTGATTTTAGCATAAGGTTTGAAGAGTTTCCTAATGGCAATTCTTAACCTGAATAAGGAGTCCTAACAAGTAAATCAAGGCTCAACATGTTAATTTCGTTCTGCAAGATTACTCAACTCTTTAAGTAATTAAATCTTTGAAATCTTTTGCACATGCTATAATTGTGATTGTATTATTTTCTATTTTTTATGTTAATTGAATATAAATTAACTACACATGAACATTTGCATAAAATGTTTTTTTTTAAAACATTTGCTACAGAGGTTGTTACTTCATTTCAAAAATCAACAAAATGTGTGATTTGGACAGGAGTACCCAAACATTTGCAAACAAATGTACACTTCATAATTAGGGCACTAGTTATCCTGCCTAATGTGTTGTGATTAGCACTTGGAGCAGTTTGGCATTGCAATGTGTGGATCAGCTCCTCTGGGACACGGTGACGTGTTTTGGGGAATTTTTATCTGGGAAACCGTTCTGTTCCTGCAGGCCATCACCTCCCATTGCCTCTGCATCTGTCACCTTGTTAATCTGTCTTTCTGTTACACACACAAACACACAGTGAGGGGGGGACATGAGCGGGAGCAGGCCAAACTGGGTATTTATATAGCATAAAGAAAAAAAAATGCAAATAAAAGAAGTTTAAAGTTACTGGTAAGTATAATGTTTAAATAAACAATATTAATTTAAATAAAGTTTTTTTTCCTCATATTTTTAAATGCTCTGATTCTGATCTTCAAATTTTATCCATACAAACATTTCCTAAATGAAAATAAATCAAAAGTGGTGTTTTGGAGCTTTTTGTGCCTGTCCATTAGCACAGTATATCTAGAAAAAAAATACAAAAAAATGTTTTGGAAATATTCTTGTCTTAATTTTATAGTTCATCATCTTTGGAAAAACTGTTAAAATTTTCTGATGATTCTTCTATGCTAGACTTATCCAATTAAATGCATATATGCCCCACCCCCAGTGACGTGTCTTGCTCTACAGTACCAGCATTTTAACAGTAAACCTGGTTTGTCTGTGTGTTTTAGGCATTGTATCTTCCTGTACGCTATTTCCTTTTCCAACAATCGCTTTCTGGAGAAAAAAATGGTTGGAGTTTATTCACATGGAACAGGGTGGAATTTGTACAAGTTGGTGTTTTTTTTTAACAGGCACTTTTCAGAAGAGTGTTTTACTAACTTGGGGCTATTCAATGCTGGAATGTTTCTACCTCAGACTGGTGGAGAATGTGGTTCCATCTTTATACACTGTCAGGGATTCTTTCTGTAAGAGTAAGTAATATTATTTTATCTACCATTAAATGCCTCCCAATGATGTTCCTGCAGCTCATCTTCACCATCAACTGCTGACACTCAACCTTGGCTCAAACATGTATGGCAAACAATTGTATATGAACATTTGTACACCCCAGCCAAATTACATATTTTTGCTAATTTTTAAAATCAAAAGAACTAAACACAAACTCTACAGCAAAGTAACTAATGAATAATTAACATTTTTAATTAACCAAATGTTAATGCTGTTACCTTATATTTAAATAACTTATAAAAAAATATATAATTGTGAAATGCAATTGTAAAGTCTCAGAATTTAATTAACTTGTTAGGTCTTAATTGGCTTATTAGGACTCGGTATGCCCTAGGAATAATGTCATTAGGAATAACCATTTCAGACCAGAATAAATTCTCAGCAAACAGAGGTTCCCCTAAGCAGCTGACTGAAGGTCTGAAAATGAATCTAATTGAGGAATAAAAAGCAGAGGAAGGCTATAAAAAGATATTCAAGTGCTTTAAGCTCACAATTTTCACTGTCCAAAATGGAACTATNAACTGTCTGTACGTTGGACAGAAAAGCAAAGCAAAATCCCCAAATGACACTAAGCACCTGCAGGAAGGTTTAGCTGAGTGGTAGTGTATCATTTTACTTTGCAGCATTGCTTGCACAAAACCATGATCTGCATGGAAGAGTCATCAGAAGGAAACCTTACTTCTGACCTAATCACAAAAGTCAATGTCTGAAGTATGCAAGACAACATCGAGATAAGCCAGCGGAATTTTGGAAACAGTGCTATGGACTGATGAAGTAAAAATAGAACTCTTTGGCCAAAATCACCAAAGGTATATTTGGAGAAAAAAGGAGCAGCATTTGATGAAAAGAATACCTTGCCAACTGTTAAGCATGGGGGTGAATCTGTTATGATCGTGTGGCAGCCGGTGGCACAGGAAACATTGCATGGGCAGATGGAAGAATGGATTCCAGTAAATATCAGCAAATTCTAGAAGCAAATGTGACACAGTCAGTCAAAAAACTGAAGCTGAAAATGAATGGCTTCTACAACAGGACAATGATCCAAAACATACCTCAAATTCCACCATGAGCTACTACATGAGCTGAAGCTTCTGGAATGGCCCTCACAGTCCCACAGTATCTCAGAACTTGAAATGTTCTGCAAGGAATATTGGTTGAACATTGCTAAAACAAGAAATGAAAGATTCCTAGCCGGTTATATAAAGCCTTTGCAAGCTGTGATATCTGCCAAAGGGGGTGTTACTAAGTAACTGACTTAGTAGGGTGACCTATTTTATTGTTTTCTATTTTTTTAAGTGCATCATATATAACGTAACTATGCATTAATTTTTGTAGTAAGTAGTTTGTAAGTAGTTTTCTGCAGAGGTCATGTTTACTTCTTTGCACTTAAAAAAAAAATCAAAATATGTAATTTGGTAACTTTTGAATACACCTGTAGCTCAGCTCTAGCTTTGAATATCTAAATTCAAGTTATTTAAAAAGCACTTTTACATAAGGACGTTCATCACATGGAGATCTTTGCATTTCACACCATAAGTCATGCTGGATTTGTTCACTTGCTCTTTTTCTAGAACTGTGGTTCATGTTCTGTCTGAAATATTGTAATTACAAGGTGAGTGCACTTAAAAGCCACCACAATGTTGTAATTACAACTTGCAAACTCGCATTTTTCTATGATCGCTGACTGTTTGATCTGGGGGCATGTCATTTACAAAATGTGATGGTAGCTGCCAAAATGAACGTGAGGTCTACAGCAGACGTTAAAAGATCCATCCATCCATTTTCTGTACCTCTTATCCTACACTGTGTCACAGGGATCCTATCCCAGGGAACTCAGGGCACAATTGCACACACACACTACAGACAATTTAGAGACACCAGTCAGCCTACAATCCATGTCTTTCGAGGAAAACGGAGTACCCAGAGGAAACCCCCAAAGCATGGGGAGAGCATGCAAACTCCACTCACACAGGACAGAGGCCCCCAACCCCTGCGCGCGAGTCAAATGTGCTATGCACTATGCCAAGATGTAATAATTAAACTAAATCTTGATTAAGATTTAGATAATTAGATTTCTTTGTTATTTTTGTATGTTAACTACTCAGTTTTTTCACTGAGGCTAAAAAAACTTGGCTTCACTAAGGCTAAACCAAAACCACTTGAACACCCACGTTGTAAAGACCACCTCCAAGCTCGTGCGCGCGAACCTCCGAGGAGCTCTTGACGGCAGCCTCAGTCTTTAAGAAGCCACAGCCAATTAGAGAAAAGGGGCGGTCCTGATTACTGAACTCAAACCTCCATCATAGAGCCAAACTGCGCAGGCGTGTAAAGAGCTGAAGCGTTGGCGCATGCGCACTGTGCACCTGGTTTGTTTATGCGCTGCAAAAAAGGCGAGAGCGTAATGGCGGCGAGCAGGCTGTGATGAGCTAGCGAAAATAGCCTGGACTCACTGTCACACCTTGGGAAAGATCACAGTCTCTCCTCACACACGCACGGAAACTGCTCAAAATGCAGATCACACTGAAAACCCTGCAGCAGCAGACGTTTAAAATCGACATCGACGCGGAGGAGACGGTGAGAGATATTCACTCGGCGGAAGGGCTCGAGACACGGGGCCGCGAAAGTTGGCTTGTGGCTAAGCTATGCTAACGCTACACGTATACCCACGTAGTGCGTGTTTGATGCAGCTTTAAGATCCTAAACCACGTCGCATGTGGAAACTGAATATTATTTTATCTTAGTTACGAACATTTACGGAGAATGGCTCAACTGTGAGCTAGTTTAGTTGAGAGAGAAAAGTTGAGAAAGCCAGCAAATAGATGCTAAGCTAAGTAGCCAGCTAACTCTCAGCTATCCACGTTAACATGATGGCTAACTAGCAGGTTTGACGTTAGTGTTAGTGAGCTTAGTGTGAACGTCCTAATATATTCTAAGACCCAATCTGTTACAGTATTTATATCACTATTTATTGTTAGTACTTTGCAAGTGTAAACTTGTTAGCTAGCTGTCCTGCCCTTCGGCTAATTGTATAGTTAGCGCTAGCTGCGTTTACGAATAAACTCTGCGTTCATTAATCGTTAGGAAAACGTGTAGATCAACACGCTCGTTTATTTATTAGCTCTGTGCAACACACTGATTTTAGCAAATGGCGCTTTTTGAACTTTTAACTACGAACACAGAAGTAGTTGTGCTATCTGGCTAATATGCTAACGTTAGCGTGCTAGCATTGCGTGGCCTGCTGAATCACACGCAAGTTAGCTGGTTAATTAACCAACTTAAATCTGATCATTTCTTTAGTTTTTTTTTTTTTTTGCTTTTGTATTTTTACGCAAATGAGCAAGGTGAGTTTATTGGATACAGATTGTCACTCAGTTTTCCTCTGATGTGAATCCCGGTTGTCATTTGTGTCGATTTTATGAAAAAATTGGGGGGGAAAAGGGAGAGAGAAAGTTGAACTCGGGCCTGAACCCGTGCAGCTGCTGTGACTAGAAATCATTTTCACACCTCCATCAGTACTCTGAGCCACAGCTCTGCCTGAGACTCAGTGTGAATCATTTTATTGATTTATTGTTTAACATTATTCCACACTACTCTTTATGCTTGATCGTAAGTTGATTAGTTTTCTATGACAGCAGCTCAGAATGAGTGCATTAACATAAACTTGTGACTTCAGCTGCACTACTGTCACAGGTTCATGTTAATGCACTCATTCTGATACCTTATCTTTCTATAATAACCCAGGCTTGTATGCCACACACGTCACATGTTGATATGATTTTGTTTTTGTGTTTTTTCCTATAAGGGGACATTTATTTAACATTCATTCATGGTCTCCAGGGTCAGTGCTTTGTAAAATTCAGCATAAGTTATCACAAGAACACACTTGGTTCACCAATGTTCCACAGCATTACATGTAACTATAAACGGATTAAAAGTATGACATGTGATGTGTTAGTGTGGGAAAATTGCTGTGGGGTAAGAGAAATAAAAACATCTGGAACCGTGCTGTTCTAGGAAAAATAATCATCTGCCATGTGGTAACAGTAACTCTGCTCCATCATGCCATCCTGTCACTCAGTGTTTTACTATAACAGCACACCTCTGTGTGTCATAAGGGTATGCAAACTTTTGAACTATAGTATAAATATAATTGGAATACAATTTATAACTCATTATGGTCTTTTAGTTGTTAAATGTAACTTAAACAAAATGAGGACTAAGTACCCATGGGTCAGATCTGACTTTTTGCTTTGTCATTCTATATTTGGGGTGTGTGTGTGTGTGTGTGTAGACGTATATGGAAACCTGAGCTGTGTTTCAAACTGTGTGCTGTAAGTGCAGTAGTGCAGTCACTCTGTGAGATGTAGTGCACTGGTAATAGCTGGGTGATGTGCTAGAACCTGTGAGAAATGATTTGGTACCGCACTAAAAACATCCAGCTACTACGTATTCTGCTTTATATTGTATAGCCTTAGACTGAAGTGCCCAGTGTGTGGTTTAAAACACAGCTTCCAAAATGGAATGTGTCCATGATGGTAATATTGTGTGATGACTATGATGTATTGGGTGTGTGTGACCAGTGCACACTCCCACTGCACCGCTGATCTCTGCTTGTTTATTTTCCAGGTAAAGGCGCTAAAGGAGAAAATTGAGAATGAGAAAGGGAAGGAGAGTTTTCCTGTCGCTGGACAGAAGCTGATCTATGCAGGTTTGTCTTTCTCTCTGTGTGTCTGTTTGTGTGGAGTGTCCGCAGTGTTTGAAATAAGGGATGTAAGTGTTTTTATGGGAGAGACAGACACACACATGGAGACACACAGGGAATATGAGAAAGATAGACAGACGTGGACATGCAAAAAAAAATTGTCAGTCTGAATTAATTAATTCCAATTGCAAAGTCTGAATGAGCTAAACAGGACATTCTGTAGCCACTTCTTATTTATTATGCATGTTACTAGTAATCTGGTCCAAAGTTATGCCTGTGTGTGGAGCGAGGTTTAGTGCCAGTTTTCCCCTATCAACATGCAGTGCATGAGTCCAGTCTGCGTTTGTGTGATATGTTTGTGAAACTAACAAAATGTCTCCACCCCCCCGGGTGTATGCTAAAATTCAGCACGGAAATATTAAACACTTTACTGAGGTCAATCCACGTCCTGCATCTGCCTCAGAATGCTGGTTTGGTTCCCATCTAAGCTCACGATTATTTTTAGATCGATTAAATAGGATCGTTTTATTCTACCAAGAGCACGTTGTGACTCAAATCCACACACTAGCTCCGGTAGTAATCGGACTATCATGTGTCTACATGGCTATTATTCTTCTTTTCTCCTAATGGATTATAAAGGGACTTTACCCACTTTGTTCATTTGGATAGAAATTTAATTCAGGTCGACCTCAGTCCATTTGCTGTATTCAGAGTGAGGTATCTACACAACCTCATTCAGTCGCGTTAATGACAGATTCTTAGATGCATGTAAACATAGCCAATAAAAGAAAGAAAGAGAGAGCGAGGGATGAAGATGTGGCTGATTAAATTGTCTGTAATTATTTTGCTGATTTGCTCTGCAGGTAAAATCCTAAATGATGACACCGCACTGAAGGAGTATAAGATAGATGAGAAGAACTTTGTGGTTGTCATGGTAGCAAAGGTAAGAACTGAATCTCCCTGATCAAATGGAACGCTAGATTTATATTTTCTATTCAATTTTTAATGAGTTCAGCAGGAGAGTAGAGCTGTAGTGTTCGTCATGCTTAAAGCCACAGATCCAAGAAAATGAAATGCCCACAGTGTCCCTTCATTCCAAACACAGTGAATCAGCTGGGACGTGGTCAGTGTGTGAAGTTTGCTTCTTTAGTTTAGTACAAGTCATGAGGCTAATGTATCTAACATGTAATGAGTTTGGTGTCGCTGCACACTAGCATCAGACTCGGGTAGGGGGCATAAAGTCTGACACTGGAATCGAAGGAGTGATTCATATGAGAGTAATATTCAAGTTTTAATTGGCTTCTGCTATTTTCTAAAACTGTGTACAAACAATATTTGCTGAGACGAGGGATGTTTACCTAAGTAATTCTAATAATTATTATATTCTAATAACATAAAGATATTATTGCTACAAAATATTTCTACAGTTCAGCATTCAGTTAGCATTCTGTTAGAATTTTAGCCTAAAGCAACAGAGAGGCATAGATGCTGCTGTTTCCATGTGTAGGTTTTTCAGATTGTGTGGACTGATTATTGTAAATGTTTTCCAGCCTAAAGCTGCTCCTGCAGCCGCTCAATCTTCAACTACTGCAGCATCATCGAGTAGTTCCGCCTCTAGCACTACAACTCCCACAATCCCCCCGGCTGCTGCTGCTGCCGCCGCCGCAACCACCACCACCACCACCGCCGCCGCCACTGACACCACATCTGAAAGCAGCGTCAAAGAGGAGAAAGCAGCAGAGGAAAAACCGCCATCTTCTACACCTGCCAGGTAGAATACACACCTGACAACGTATCATACAGCTCTCGCACACCTGAAACACATCTCATATACTTGACCAAGTAACTGGCACACCCCTGAAACACATCTCTCACACACACACACACGCGCACGCGCACGCACACACACACACCCGACCAATTGCTGAAGTTGCTGTAACCATGAATTTTATTTCTGTAATATTTTACAGTAAATGCTAAGTGAATAAATTTAGAGTGCACTAGCTAGGTGATTACTGATGGAGTGTAGCTTCCTGTCTGATGTGTTTCCTGTCTTGTCTTTATCCTGCAGTTCTGGTAGCCTGACGAACGTCAACATATTCGACGAGGCGACTTCTGCTCTGGGTAAAGACCACTCCACTGGGAGACTGCAGTCTATATAAACAGCTTTTACAGTTAGACTGTCTAATGTTCACATGGGTGACTTTTTCAGAGCTCAGTGTTGGGCAGGAGAGTGAAGGAAAAAAAAAAAAGAACAAAATAATGAATTTAATAATCTTCTAATTATCATCACGATTAACATTACTTATAAAGTGTTAGATTTGACAATTTGTTGTAGGCCTGTTTATTTATTTATTTTAACACCTCTTTTGGCCAAAAACTGAAAGAGCTGATTTGACCTTTTTTTTTGGCCAAGATTTTTCAGTGAAATTCCTAATAAATGTAATTAATGGATGTTAAATATATATACTTGTCTGATGCTAATCAGGTTGCAACATATCCAGATAGATTTTATTTCACATTAATGAACTCAAAACAGTCTCCATTTACCTTTGCAGAAAGTCAGTGAGTCGTGCAGGTTGAAAGTATGTGAGATTGGGAAAAGGGATATGGTGGTGGTGGGGGTTCTGGTGTTGTAATTCAATCAGCAATATACGTCACTGGATATCATGGCAATGTAATATCATGTAGGGAAATATTATATCGCACAGGCCCTCCAAAACAGTTTTGATTAGCCAGTAGCACTAGAGCCGATAATGCGTAATACACAGAGGAATGTACTGAGCCGTTATAGGCCTTAAAAGGCATTAAGAGCTAACAGCAGTTAATACCACATGAGGAGTGTACATGTTTATTCATTTACTATAATAAGGAAGATGGATCCTGTATAATGATTTGTGTGTATTCACACAGTGACGGGACAGTCGTATGAGAACATGGTGACTGAGATCATGTTAATGGGCTATGAGAGGGAGCAGGTGGTGGCGGCGCTGCGTGCCAGTTTCAACAACCCAGACCGAGCTGTTGAGTACCTGCTCACGGTGAGAGGGGTGGGACAGGGAGTGGGGGTTCTGAGCGGGATTGGGAGATGAACAGATTACAGACGATAAAGGGGTGATGGATCACTTAGGAATGAGGGGTGATGGAAGAATAATGGAGGAATTGAGAATGAAGGAAGGATCATGTAGGCATTGAAGGAACTGATTATATATGAGGGAGATTTTATAGAGGGATTAGGCATAAAAGGGTATGGAGTGATTGGGATGGAGAGAGGGATCATGGTGTGATTAGGAATAAGGATAGAATGCAGGGAGGGTTAGAAGTAAAGGGGGATTATGGAGAGATTAGGAATGAGGAGGTATGGAATGATGGGCATGGAGGGGAGGGATAATGGCAGGATTAGGAATGGAGAGATTATGGAATGTTTAGGAATGAGGGAGCATTTATTGAGGGATTAGGAATGATGGCTGCATTATGAAGTGTTTAGGAAAGAGTGGCGTATCATGTAACGAATAGGAATGAGGGATTATAGAGATTAAAAATAAAGAGGAATTTTGGTGGTATTATGGATGAGTTAGGGTTGAGGTAGCAATTACAGATATTAGGAATGAAGTAGGGATTATAGAGGGATTAAAATTGAGGGGCCATTTTGGATAGATTAGGAATGAGTGGGGGGTTACATTGGGATACGAAATGAGGGCAGGATTACAGAGGGATTAGTGATGAGGGAGGGATTATGGATAGATTAGCAATGAGAGAGGCCTTATGGAGGTATTAGGAATGAGGAAAGGATTGTGAGGGTTTGGGTTTGAGTTGGAAAGGCTTGGAATGATGGAGAAGTGGAAGAAAGGAAGAATCTTTGGGATTAGGGGTGAGATTAGGTTAAGTAGGGCAGGGATTAGGAACGAGGCATGAATGGTGGAGGAACTAGGGAGGAGAAGGAGGTATTAGGGATGATGACATGTTGGCTAGTTCCAGGATGCAGGACTGCTGTAGCATTGTCTGTATTTACACATTATTAGAGTAAGGCTTAATGTGGGTCATACAATTATTTTGATCCCATGTTGAACGTTTGCTCGTCTACATTTGTGTGTAGGGAATTCCAGTGGAGAGTGAAGGGAACGTGGGGGGCTCTGATCCTGCACCTCCAGTAGGGGGCGCACCAGCTGCTCCCACAGGACTTTCATCTCCATCCAGCACAACACCTACACAACCCACTGCTGGATCAGCAGGTACACACACTTGTACACATCCCCAAATATATGAACACACACTCATAATTATAGTATCAAAAATTGTAATATTTTACTCAAGGACAACAAAGTTCATCATTGTATCCATTTTAACAGACTTTTTAACAGGTTAAGTTAAAATATATTAAAAATAAACTACATTTCTAATTTAATGTCATTTGTAAGGTATACTGACGGGTCCAAGCGCAAAGTGCTGGAACCCTGTTGTTTTGGAGATTGGGTTTTTCTTATTCTTTTTTTTTTTCCACCTATCAAAAAATGTGCAGGCCTCCCTCCTGCTACTCAAGCGAGATGAGCCCAGTCAGCCTAATTTTGGTGCTAATTATGCAATTGGGACCCCACTTAGATTTTGAGCTAACTTGCATAACTTGCGGAACCAACTTTCACAAACTAGTCCTAGGATTTTTGCTGTGTCCTAACAAAATTGGTGTCAAAAACATCTTGATATTATGTAACCCATAAGGCTGCCACATGCCAATCCATTCTAGTGGCCATAGCTTAATTTACTCAAACCGGTCATGAACTCAGGAATATCTGCACGGATTCTCACGAAACTAGAAAGGGATATACCGGACCAGATGCTAAGGTCATATGCAAAGTTTAGGGCATGGTCATACGTAAGGGATAACTGTTTCCCAGTTACCGCAAGCCCGATTGTGCTGAAATTTGATATACCACATCTCTGTGCTAGTCTGTAAGTGGATCTTTGATGATGACTCTTGTTACTTAAACATAGGTGCTATTGGCCAATCGTATTTCAGCAGGCATTTGACAGGGCTGCCACTGAGCTATCATAACAAAACTTGAACGGTAGGTTCCTTCTCAGGACCAAGCAGTAACTGATATAGTCTCACTCCAGTTGTAGAAGTTTTGCCCTGTCTTTCTAATGTCATTTCAGTTCTGTATATTACTCAGAAGAGTGTGGACCTCATTGTTTATTTGTACACAATATGGCTTCCACATGTTGCATCAATCCTAGTGGAGCGGAGTTCTGCTTGCCTGGATTCGTACAAAAACTTTAAATATATGTAAATTATTCAATTTCTAGTGCTTTATTAATAGTTTGGTTTTAAATGTAATGCATAATTTGTTTTAATTTTTGCATGTGTGTGTATAGCTAATCCTCTGGAGTTTCTGAGGAATCAGCCTCAGTTCCTGCAGATGAGGCAGATCATCCAACAGAATCCCTCATTGCTGCCTGCCCTGCTGCAACAGATCGGCCGAGAGAACCCCCAGTTACTGCAGGTATACACGTACACGCGCAAAACTCCCAGTTACTGCAGGTATACACGTACACGCGCAAAACTCCCAGTTACTGCAGGTATACACGTACACGCACAAAACCCCCAGTTACTGCAGGTATACACGTACACGCACAAAACTCCCAGTTACTGCAGGTATACACGTACGCGCACAAAACTCCCAGTTACTGCGGGTATACACGTACGCGCACAAAACTCCCAGTTACTGCAGGTATACACGTACACGCACAAAACTCCCAGTTACTGCGGGTATACACGCACAAAACTCCCAGTTACTGCGGGTATACACGCACAAAACTCCCAGTTACTGCGGGTATACACGCACACAAGCCCCAGTTACTGCGGGTATACACACACACACACACACACACACAAGCCCCAGTTACTGCGGGTATACACACACACACACACACACAAGCCCCAGTTACTGCAGGTATACACACACACGCACACAAGCCCCAGTTACTGCGGGTATACACGCACACAAGCCCCAGTTACTGCGGGTATACACACAAGCCCCAGTTACTGCAGGTATACACACACACACAAGCCCCAGTTACTGCAGGTATACACACACACACAAGCCCCAGTTACTGCGGGTATACACACAAGCCCCAGTTACTGCGGGTATACACACAAGCCCCAGTTACTG
>CM074959.1:9752941-9764423 GCA_037577455.1 Pangasius macronema | reverse complement strand
GAAATCCATTGTGGTGGTGTATAGAGCCAAAAATGTTAGAACTGTGTCGATGTCCCAATATTTATGGACCTGACTGTGTGTGTATATATATATATATATATATATGACGTTAAAAACGGATCAAATTTTTATATAGCCATGACACAGGTAAATCAGACATGACAATTTTAAATATGAGTTGCAGTTAGCATAATGGAAAAGACAATTGTTTAATTCCATTTTATTTTCTGGCAAGATGGGAGTGCTTCAAATTACCAATTAGCTTTTTCCTGATGGACATGCTGGCTCTGTACACCTATATCTACAATTGGCCATGCAAAGTATGTGCCATACAGCCCAAGCTAGCAATTCTCCATAGCCTTAGCCATATTGCGAGCATTATCTCTGATCACAACGTGCACGAAACACTGGACTGCTGTACCTCAGATGAGCATTTGTTGAATTCTGTGGTTCTCTTCAGAAAAATTTCCACTGAGCATCCATTTTGACTCTATAGCACCAGAGCATAACTATGCTTAATACATGCACAAGCAAAAAAAAGGTGTCAATAATTAAAAAATTTCACCGATATATCACATAGCCCTACTTTTTCCATATCAATTTTGTCCAAATATCAATTTATCCAAAACACACATTCTATTCTGGGAAAAGGATGTTACTTATACTAATTAATTATAAATTGTACATGTAAACTTCTCTAGGTCAAGCTTCAGCTTTTCCCCAAGCCTGTGTTAGTTTCCATGAAACCCTGTATATTTGCACACACCAGTTTGCAGACACACACAATGATCACTCCTTATTACATTTGGCAGGCTTTTATCAAAACTGTGTTCACATGGTCTCCAGCTGCAGGTCTGATTCTTTGACTGTAATCCTCAAACTCTTGACCTGACCTGATTTATACTGCTCAGTGAGTGGACCTGTGCTGCTGCTATCTGTGCTGATGTTCTCCAGAGTCTGGCTGATTAAGGGCAGTGTTTTTCTCTCCATGTCGGCTGTAACATCCCACCAGTTGTGGAGTCCTTGTCTCCACCATCTGCTGCAGCTTGTTAAGTATGGAGGGAATCTCAGTATGGTAGACATGGTTCTGCTGCTTGTTGTTACACTCATCAGAGTGGTCTAAACGCTGATGAGCATCTTTATTGGAGGCGGGGTTTTGTTCTATTTTCCCTTTTGCTGATTGGCTATCTCCGCCTCCTTCTACTCCTCAAAGCATGTCTTACTGTTCTCGAACTGGTTGTTCTGTGGGAATTTTCTTCACATCACTCTGATACTTCTTTCATCCATTTATTCTTCACATCCATATCACCAAAATGGTACTGTATTTTTAAAACATATTCAGAATATAATGTAAACAACCAAACAAACAAATAAATAAATGTTTTCCAATTTTTACCCTCTATAGAAAAGGGGATGTCTTTGGACTTCTGGGTGGCAAAGTGGTGCAGCAGATAGCGCTGCCTCCTCATAGTTCCAGGGTCTTTGGTTAGATCTTGAGCTCGGGTTACTATCTGTGTGGAGTTTCACAAGTGGGTTTCCTCTGGGTTCTCTGGCTTCCTCTCACCTCCCAAAAACATTGAGGTTGGAGGATTGGTATAATATGAGGTGTATTTATGTCTCATGCCCTGTGTTCCCAAGATAAAGAGGATATTGAAGATTGAAAGAATGAAGGAATGTAATATTGATTTCTGTTAGTAATCATTGTGTCCTGCAGATGGCGCTGTTCACTGCATTTGTTTACATAGTGCTCTGCAATGAGTATGAATAATATAATATAATATAATATAATATAATATAATATAATATAATATAATGTTCTAATTTATTATTATTATTATTATTATTATTATTATTATTTTGTAAATAGATAGTTAAAATTAGTTTTTATATTTAAAATAGTTTTTTTGTTTGCCTTTTTTTATTGAAAAAGAGGTTATAGTTTGATCACTAATTTTGAGTACACACGACTGTAGTCCATTAAATAGTAAGTGATATGAGATTGTGGAAAAAGCTACTTAAGGTTCATAATTTGACATGGACATGAGACCATTTTAGGACCTGGATTTTAAGAAATAAAAATAATAAAAAAACACACATTTTTAGGGAAGATGCAGGTTTAGACACATGCATGCTTTTATTATGCAGATCTGGCAACCCTGTAATGATTTATTAGAAAAGAGGTCACTACATTTGGGCCATGTCTAAATTGCACTAATGTCAGATTAACATTGTGTGAGTAAAAATACTGACATAATTAAAGAATGTAAATGACATGAGATAAACAAAAAATCTCATCTAGTAGATCTAAAAGAAACAAGCTTTAAAGTTTATTTATTAATATTAAAATATAACAGTAATATAATATTATTAATAATATTAATATAATATTATAAATAATATAAAATATAATATAAAATATTATAAAAGCAGATACATGGCTCACTAATTAGGCTTTTTATGCGACCTGATGAATACCAAAAATAAATTTATCATTAAATAAAAGGAAACATGTAGAATAAAAAAAATTATGATAATTCACTGATATAAATGTTCATTTGAAATGTTTTATATTTTATTTATACAGTGATGTTTTCATACATAAAATACAAAAAAATATACATTTACAAGTTTTACAAAATGCAGGATTATATTACATTTATTTAATATAAACAGAAAACCCTCTCTTCAGAGTTACAAAAATATCCAGAGTGTTATTTAGAGTTTTTTTTATCAAAATGTTTATTGCACCAGTGCAGAGACACAACGCGCCAAAAAGTAACCTGTACCAGAAATGACCATTAATATCACTATACAGTTTGTGTGTGTGTGTGTGTGTGTGTGTGTGTGTGTGTGTGTGTGTAGGTTAAAGGTGTAGTTTTTGAATATTATAATCCCATAACATCCCTGATATTTTATACACTTACATATTTTTCTTACTGGTCCATTAGGCCGGGCACCTCAAGCTCCAAATTCTGATATAAATTTATACACATATAAATATGTTTAACAAACTTCCAGTTTGGTTTCACTCGCCTGTATTTGATAACTTAAAAAACAGCATTGAATATTTATAAATGTATATATTTCCAGTTCTATAGAAAAGAAATCATGTTTATAATTTATATATTTCCAGTTAGGTGTTCTTGTGTTTGATGCTTTCAGAAATGTATTCACATAAATATTATTCTATACGAAAATATTTTTAAAATTACATTGACACAATATAGTGATATAATTACAGTTTTATATTAATATATTTCCAGAGCAATTTGTTCTCTTGTTCTGTTTTTGGCACCCCATGATTTTATTGTTGCTTATCGTTTTTTTTCTTTTTTTTTTGATCCTTGTGATTTTACAGATCAGTGGTTTCGGAGTCACTGATGTGCTGGAAGACAAGAACACTAAATAAATTGCATTCCTATATCCTGTGCGCTTCAGGTTCCTGGACTGTGTTCCAAATACCACCAGACTTCCTGCACCCTATTCCCTACAGTGAAGACTATGTACTGCACTAACCCAGAGCATTAATGCGTATTCTCTCTGCATATTAGCACAGAGAGATGTTTGTTCTTATCTACACGGTTCTAGGATGTACAGTTTAGAATGTAGACCCTGGGGCTCTCCACCTGTCTCCATCAGACTGAGGTCAGCACGGGACAGAGTGACGGAAGATCACTAAGTAGTGCACACTACAGGAGGGCTATATTAGAAATAGTGTTATCCTAAACTGGTGTTGCTGAATGTTGTTCATGGTGTAGCATTATGGGACGTTTGCTTTGCGAAGTAAAGCTCTTCAGTAAACAGCTGTCTGTAGCGAAGACATGAAATGACAATAATGATGATGTACAATTATAATAATGTCTAATAAATAAAATCGTCAGTACAGTTTGCTGAATAATGGTCCAGTTCACGAGCCATCAGCGTTTCTATATAAAGTAAAAATAAAGAGATAATAGTGAACTTTGTTTTGCCGTGAACATCACAGCATGTCTCAGGTCTTTTTCTTTCGTTGTCTTTTCTTTAAAAAGGCAACTCGTGGAGTGTTGATGGACGTCCTGTGCGTCATGTTTATAGCCGCGTGTGGTTTAGGATTAGGATTAAAGGTTATAGATGGCGTTTCATGTGCAGTGCCAGATGATCAGAGCGGGAAAAAGCACGGTCACACTTCTGACACTGAAACGGCCTGTGACCCGTGTGCTTACGGTAGTGACGAGTCAGTTCATCAGAGCGGGCAAATTTCCATCCACAGCCTTCCCAATCACAGTGATATGGCTTCTCTCCTGCACACACACACACACACACACACACACAACAGAATTAGTCCTGTAAGAAAGTGATGATGATGAAGATGATGGTGATGATGATGGTGATGATGTCTCTTACCTGTGTGTGTTCTGTGATGTGCTTTCAGGTGTGAGCTCTTCGTGTAGGTTTTCCCACAGCCGGCGTAATCACACGTGTGTGTGGCCACCCTCTTTCTTGGCCATGAGCGTCGCCCACGTTTGGGTTTCGGCTCCTCTGCTGCAGGAGGAACCATTTCTGAAGATGAAGAAGAGGAGCAGGTGAGACAAGAATTAACCATCTGACACTCAGACAAACTGATCAGCTGAAGACTAAAATCATGTGACCAGAATTAATCTTGTCAATGAAAAGCCAAAAAGCAATCATCAACAAAGCAACGATTAAAAATAATGAGGAAAAATCCAGAGACTCAAAGCCCTGTGAATTACAACCAGTGCATTAATAAAAATGAACAGTTCATTTATATTTCGTATGTTACACATAGAAATGTGATTACTGATATCATAGAAATGTGATTTCTCAAAAAAATTAAACATTTTTGATCCTGTCCTAAAGACAATGTCTCTCACTACAGCAAAAAAAAATAAAAAATTGAAAAAAGTAAAATGTTGTCTGGTTCTTTTTCTGAAGCTTTTAAACTGGAAACACAAACACTTCCATCCATCCATCCATCCATTTTCTGTACCGCTTATCCTACACAGTGCTGTGGGGGAACCTGGAGCTTATCCCAGGGAACTCAGGGCACACCTTAAACAGCGTGCCAGTCCATCACAGGGCACAATTGCACACACACACACACACACACACACACACACACACACACACACACACACACACACACACACACAATTTGGAAATGCCAGTCAGCCTACAACACATGTCTTTGGAACCAGAAACCAGAGTACCCAGAGAAAACCCCTGAATAATTAAGAATTCTTAGTTTCCAAAAAATGCTTCTAACTGAAACTCCTTCAGTAGTGATTTTGTAGCACAAGTGAACAAAATATTTTGACTCAATATATAATGATAGATTTTTTGATAAACTATAGTAATAAAAAATATCAAATCTCAACAGAAAATATTTATTTTACTGTCTATATTTCTGTTCACTTGTGACCACAAAATTATTTGAAACGTGGAATTTAAGCTCCACCCATTGCACAATCACATCATGTCATATACTCCTGAAAAGCTTATTTCCTGATATATATGACCGTGTATGTCATTATGATTTACATCTCAAATTCCTTTACAAACCATATAAATCACACTAACTAGAGTGAAAGCACATTAAACCACATTATATTTTAAAAATAATTTCCCTTAAAATCTTTTTTTCCTATATTCAGTACCAAAAATTTCAGTTTCTAGATCCCGCGTTCATAAAAT
The DNA here is from genome assembly GCA_037577455.1 of Pangasius macronema. Taxonomy (NCBI): domain Eukaryota; kingdom Metazoa; phylum Chordata; class Actinopteri; order Siluriformes; family Pangasiidae; genus Pangasius; species Pangasius macronema. The sequence continues at coordinate 9,758,732 of CM074959.1, read as the reverse complement.
TTGACATGTTCATTTCTATCCCTAATCAGAACGATATAACAGTTTTAATTCTAAAAACACACAAAAAAACTTTCAAGTACAAAACTTCAAGAAAATACTAATAATAATATCAGCAATCCACTGGCAAAGCTCAACTGTTATATCTATTGTTTTTTTCCCGCTGTCATTTCCTTCCCAATTTGGTCACCTGCCAATTCCCTCCCATAAGTCAGTTCTCCCCTATCATACGACAGCTACCAACCAGGGAGGGTGAAGGCTAACACGTGCTTCGTATGAGACGCCTGAAGTCAGCCGGACCTTTTTGAACTGCTGCTCATGCTGTGTCCCAGGGCAGCGGAATATCTATCTGCTCCCTTCCGCATGCATGACCTCACAGATGCTAATGATTGTCTAGTGTCACTGTGATTGACAGGAGAGAGAGTACGCCATCCCTTCCACCTAGACAGCACGGCCAGTTTTGCTCTATTGGCTGCCAGCCTCGGATGGTGATATCTATTGTTTGTAAAAAAAAATTACCCCATTCACCTGTAATGTCTTTGATTAAAACTATTTTTTTCTACCCATTTTACCTTTCAGTCACAGAGTAAAACTGATCTGTAATAATGATTAAAAACTGAGCAGAGTGAATTAGAGAACATTTTCATTAAAGCCTGTAAGTGAGACAGCTAGAGTGAGACAGGCGATGCGACTGACCCGAGTACTGCACTGACGCTGCGGCAAACTGGGAATAACTATGAGATGGATGAAATCCTTGTGGTACCGAGATCGAGGGATGAGCCAACACCTGAGAGAGAGAGAGAGAGAGAGAGAGAGAGGTATTAACACAGAGTCACATCCTGAATTTCACTCAGGAATTATTCATAATGTTAAATTATGAAGATTGTAATTTATAAATGAAAATTAGCTATGATATGTGTGTGGAATTCTGAGTAATACTGGTAGATTATTAACTGATAGTTCACAGCTACAGTGTTCTAGATTTCCTCCAATAGAAATGCACATGAGGACAAACAGAGGGAAAACAAGATCTATAAAAAAAACAAGATGTGCTTATTACACTCCTGACCAATCAGAGAGAAGTGAGGAGTCACACTGGCTGTGCTTACATGCAGAGCGTTTCACCAATCTCTAATAATTCATTCTGAATGAACTGAATATAGATATATATTCATATAATATATAATATATTAATATAATATATTCTGAATATAGATCCTAAACTCTATGAAATCTGTGTTACTCTGCATGTTACATGTAATCTGAAGCTGAGCAAGGTTTAATGTCCACCATAACAAGAAGCGTGTGAATCCTGTGAGCATGTTCGGCTTTTTAATCACGCTGCTTGTGGTTTTAATGAGTTTTAAATGATTTCCATCTCAGCAAAACATCATCCAAGTGGGGAGACTTTGAAGAAGAGTTTGTGAGCATAGGAAAGCTGCTCAGCATTTCATATTCATATATGCCTGAGAATCAGAAACAAGGAAGCTCTGCTTGCTGAAACATAAAATGCACACATTATCCATATAATGCCTTTACTTATCTAATATTAACAACATTAAACACTAGTGATTACCTGGTGTTAACCTATAAACTCCAAACTTAGTTTAACACCAATGCAACCCCACAATTATTTTAAATAGGATTCAAATCTGTAACACGAAATGTGTTTCCTTACACAACAGGTATGCATCAGACACTGGTGCAAATTCTGCTAGTGAAAGGAATCAGACTTGAAGGTTTACACAGCTATCAGTCTTCTATTTAACGGCTTATTAAAAGGACATTATCCCGCCTCATTCAAGCTGATATAAATTTCATTTGGATTGGCGTCAGTTACTCTGTTTACTCTGTTCTGACTAATGTGTATACATGAATGTTTTTTTTAATTCTCACTGAGCTGGAGTATCTCAGTATTGTTAAAAGATGTTATGAGGCTGCATGTAAATGTAGCTAGGGTGAAACCACTGAACAGAATGAACAAGAACAAATGGGAAAACAGCTTTAATTTAATATAGTCTCATTTGTTTCTTTCTTTGTGTTCATCACAATGTCGCTTTTATTTTAATTTCTGCATTGTTCATGTAAATATGGGCAGAAATGCAACGCTGAGGCTGTGATAAAGAAGAGAGTGTGAGGTTAGAGCTGTGTGTTTACCTGTGCAGGTGTGTGATGCTCTTCCGGCGAGAGGGAGGAAGAGGACGTGGAGGCCTGGACTTCCTGTTTAATTCTGCGGCACATAAACAAATCCGGCGATGGTTCTGATGCAGCCATGTTCTCACTCTCGCCGTACGCCGACATGTTGGGATGAACGTTCGTCGTTTTAACCACAAATCTCCCATGTAGGTTAAGGTTAGTGTTAGAGTTAGCATTTGCAGTAGCACTAACGTCGGCGGTAAGTGGCTGAAGGTAGGCGGGGTCCAGATCAGGTCTCATGAGCTCGGCGACGAATCCTCCACTTGGAGAAACGTCACTGATGTCTGGCACATATGACATGTGATAGGACAGATAGGCTGATGATGTCATTTCCTGTGGAGGCGGCCGACTCTGCTGCTGCTGTTGCTGCTGCTGCTGCTGCTGCATGATGCTGTTGGAGAGGATGAAGTCGTAGTCAAGAAGCTCAAGTTCCTCTGGCTCTTTTTTAGTCATAATGTTGTCAGAGTGCTTCATATGAGACATTTCGTCCTTCCATCTCTTAGCCCGAACACACACACACATACACATGCAGAAATAGAGAGAAATAAATAAATAAGGACAATGTCATAATGAAATGCTACACACACACACACACACATATATATATATTAACTCAAAAGCCTCTTGTATTTTCAGTTGTTAAAAAGATGAAGATTTAAATATTAAATATTAATCTCATATTTATACTTATATTCATAAGATAATATATTATATATTTATACTTATATTCATAAGATAATATATTATATATTTATACTTATATTCATAAGATAAGCATGTTGAGATGCTTCTCAGACTTTTAAACTTGTCTCTGAAAGATTAAAAGCTTAGGCTCTAATTAACTGACATTTTTTGACTTGCAAATTCCTCCATATTTGTGTGTGTGTGTGTGTGTGTGTGTGTGTGTGTGTGTGTGTGTGTGTGTGTGTGTGTGTGTGTGATTCTGCTTAGTCACACACATTGAGAAAGGCACTCTTATACAGTAACTTTATTTGTTTCAATTCAATTTCAGTGTGTTACACACAGCTCCATGTTGTAATTAGTTTTATTTCCTACCATGCAACTACACATTCATGTGTTATTACACTGTTATAACGCATCAGTGAAGGCAGGAGAACTTTAGTGATATATGTAAAAATATCATTAAGTTGTGAGATAACTGACCAGCTCGTTGCTTTTACTTTAAAATGTAAAGAGGGACAGAGAGAGCGAGTGACAGCGAGAGAGAGAGAGATTTATTAAGAGAGGGATTACTATTTCTTGGTATTTCTATAAAACTATAATTTCAATGCTTAGGGAATAGTGTTTAGGCAGTGATGCCAGTAAAGCTCATTGAACTGAATTGAATTGAATTGAGAGAGAGAGAGAGAGAGAGAGAGAGAGATTTATTAAGAGACAGATTACTATTTCTTGGTATTTCTAGTATTTCTATAAAACTATCATTTCAATGCTTAGGGAATAGTGTTTAGGCAGTGATGCCAGTAAAGCTCATTGAACTGAATTGAATTGAATTGAGAGAGAGAGAGAGAGAGAGAGAGAGAGAGCGAGAGACAAAGTGAGACAGAGGCAGACTGCAATATAGACAGAAATGTAAAAGAGTGAGACAGAAACAGGCCTGAGTTTATTATAATAACAAATCAGTCAAAGATCAGAGTGAAGTAGTAACTGATCATTTATTAAACTCAACCCTCACAGAGCTAACGCATTTCACTTAGTCATATCACTTGTAAATATATATATATTTTTTATTTAAGTTATTTAATTATTAACTAAATATTAAAATTGAATGAATTAAAATGTGCAAGAATAATTAGTGCAGACAATATACTGTTAAGCAATAATTTTACTCCTTAACACATCAGTGTCACTGTTGGCCATTAAGCCGGACCGTCCTCCAACAGCCAATCAGAAACCGAGCCTTTCTGTCAGCTTCAGCTTCAGTTCTCGTCTTATTTTACTTTCATGTTTCGTCAAAATGTCGTGTGCTGTGTGTGGAATCATGTGGTCTTATGGGCTGCTGCGGTTCATCTCATGAACACTTTCATAATTACATACACTTTATTATTACTTTTAGTATAATAAATTACAGTTTATTATACAACATGCTGTTGCTGAATTCTGGATTCTGATTGGTCAGAAGGTTGAGCAAAATTCTATAGCAACAGCTCTGGCAGTAGTGCAGCTGATACATTATCATTTCTATAATAACAGCTCATAAACATGATTTGTATGGCGGACACTCCACATATACTGATTAAAAACGTTGATGGAAAGAGTTTTCATTGATGAAAAGAGTCTTCAGTGTCAGTGCTTTGTAGCAGTCAGGGGTAAAGCTGTAGCTTTAAGTCTTCTGACACGGAGAAGTCTTCAGGACAGATAGGTTTACACTTTTTCTTGGTAACATGACAAGCTGCATTTTTTTTGTCTTATTAATTAAGAGAAAAAGAGAGACTGGTGAGGGAATGACTGTTTATAGCTGCTATAACATAAGTGATTCCACAGCACAACTATAAAATATAATTGATTATTATATAATTTTTTTTAAATTTTATTAACCTTAATCATTCCAAAAATTTAACACAACAGGTGATTCGTTGTGTGTGTAGCTACAGGAGGACTGGTCCAAAAAAAAAAAAAAAAAAAAAAAAAGACTGATATATTTGACCATTTTACTGTAAAGTAAAATTTAACACTAAAGGAATTTAACACTACAGAAAATTTACAGTTTAACACAAGACTTGTCTGTGATAAATCCAGCAGATACTAATAAATTTAATATGAATGTTATACTATATAATATTAATATAATAATAATAATAATAAAAATAATATCTTCTTGTCTAAATAGTAAATCAGGTGGAATTAAATACTGTCCAGAAATAACATGAATTATTCACATTAATTTCACGCTAACATTATAACAATGTAATAACTGACTCAGTATCAGTAGTTAATTAGAGAATGGAGTAATTAACTGGAGACTGGGGTAAATGAGAGTGTACTGTATTAAGGCACACACATACATACACACACACACACACACACACACCCACGCACACAATGTGTGTAATGTCATGGCTGACAATGTGACAATGTGTTTAAAGTGAGGATATTTTGCATATTAAATTATCAGCACATTTTAATGCACTACATCCTGAGCACCAATAACCTGGTAGTGTTTTAGATTCAAATTCCCTTCCTTAATATTATGTGCTGTTTTATTTACTTTCAGGACAAATCCACCCTGAATGATATTCGTATCAATCTTCATAGTTAACGCGTGGTCTTCAATGGAAGGCAAGGTTTATTTTGCAGTGAAATTATGAGATTTTAGTTTAAACTTCTTTCTTGGACGTGTCGCTCTATTTTCAATTTGGTTAACGGTTTCTTACGTTAGCTGCAATGCCATTCGAATACCTGCTGATTGTGGTGGAGTGAGATTTTGCTTCATCCCTTGCTTCATCTCTACCTAAAGAGAGTGACGCAGAGGCTATTTAGTCCTTTAGTCTGTGCAGCTCTCTCACCTCCTCATCTGTACGCACTGTTCAAACAGATCAGCTCCCAAAGCTTCAACTTTCATGCTAATACCACCAACGTC
>CM074959.1:9722404-9733090 GCA_037577455.1 Pangasius macronema | reverse complement strand
AATGGTTATGTGTTTCAGATGTCTGTTTGTGAACATGCCACTGTCTCTGTGTGTCTCTCTGTGTGTGTCTGTGCCTCCGTGTGTCTACCTCTCTTTCTGTGTGTGGGCTTTCTGTGTCTCTGGGTGTCTGTAAGTGTTTCTTAGTGTGTGTAAGTCTCTGTGTGTCTCTGTGTCACTCTGCGTATGTGCTTCTTTGTGTATATGTGAGTCTCTGTGTGTCTCTGTGTCACTGTGTATGTCTGTGTGTTTCTTTGTGTATGTGTGTGTGCGTCTGTGTGTCTCTGCGTCTGTTGGGGGCATTGTTTAGAGGTGGGGGTATTGAGTCTGCAGTAGCAGTGTGGGGGAATGAGTGAATTAAACACCTGATACCTATCTATCTATCTATCTATCTATCTCTCTCTCTCTCTCTCTCTCTCTCTCTCTCTCTCTCTCTCTCTCTCTCTGTCTGTGTCCATGAACATGTTGAGACAGAAGTTTAAAGCAGCTGGAAAGAAGCCAAGTTGAGTAGATCAAAGCAGCATTTACTTTCGTTATCTTTCTTCCATGAGCACATGCTCAGAATAAAACTCACGTGTAATCACCCTGTGTTCTTATGCTGTGTTCTTGAGTAGTGCACAGATTCTGTGTATCTTTGAGTCTGTGTGTGTGTGGGCATGTGTGTGTCTGCATCTCTGTGTGTTTGTGTATATCTGTCTGTGTGTGTCTCTGTGTGTCTCTGTGTTTGTCATTGTATGTCTCTGTCTCTGTGTCTCTCTTTGTCTGTGTTTCTGTGTGCCTGTGTCTGTGTGTCTCTGTATGTCTGTATCTGTGTTGCTCTGTGTGTGTTTGTGTATATCTGTCTCTGTGTTTGTCATTGTATGTCTCTGTGTTTGTGTCTCTCTTTGTCTGTATGTAATCATGTGTTTGTCTGTCTATGTGTCTCGGTCTCTATGCATCTGTCTCTTTCTCTGTATCTGTGTGCGGGTCTGTGTGTGTTTGTGTATATCTGTCTCTGTGTGCGTCTCTGTGTTTGACATTGTATGTCTGTATGTTTATTAAGTCTTTACACCATGATCAGATCACACACTCACTATTATCACAAAGTTACATATACAGAGACATGACTGTTACCATACACAGGTCAGTAAACCAGTGTGTGTGTGTGTGTGTGTCTGTGTGTGTGTGTGTGTGTGTGTGTGTGTGTGTGTCTTTGTGACTTAACAGAACGCAGGAGAGACAGAATGTAAAGCTTATAAAATCTCTGTCTGTCCCACACTGTCCCGCACTGCCCTTTCCTTCCTCCACAAATCAGATCGGTGTCTCCACACCCACTTCCTCCTGTGTGTGTGTGTGTGAGAGAGAGAGAGAGAGAGAGAGAGAGAGAGAGAGACATTGTCCCGGTTTGCTGTTCTTGTAAGTGCCTTAGTGTCTGTCTAAATGTCTTCAGTGACATCATCGGACTTTGCCCCCATATGTCAGTCAGGGTTCACTCTAAAGTGATGACATCATCAGACCCTTTCTCTAAACTCACTGTTTAATTCAGTTCCAGTATAAAAGTAGAAAAAATATATAAAGCTCCTTCTGCACTGATTTTATACCTTCACTCAAAGCTTCAATACACTCAACCTTAATCTCTATAAATCATTTATAATCGTTTATTTCTCTTCCAGAGATGATGTGATGCACATTTCCTGTCTGATAGTAATGCAGGGGAAAAGAAGAAGCTGCGTTTCAACCATCACTATTTTTATCTTCATTTATTATCCATTTATCATCTTCAATCCTCTTATTTTTATATCAGTTTATTATCAATACTATAATTGTGTTCGTGATTAAGATTTATTCATGTTTCTTATCAGTAAAGCTTGTCACTGATTATGTAGAAGCATTTAGTGTTAGTTAATAATGCAGGCAAGTGTTTGGTGCAAACTGAAGTTTTTGGGATGAAGTATGTTTCCTTCTGAGAGAGAGAGAGAGAGAGAGAGAGAGAGAGAGAGAGAGAGAAAGAGAGAGCATGTTTCCTGTTCTTTCTCTCTCTCTCTCTCTCTCTCTCTCTCTCTCTTTAGTCCCTACATCTCTCCACACACACACACACACACACACACACACACACCTTTCCTCCTCCACCCAACAGAGGAAGTTGTGTGTGATTTGTGTATCTTCTAATCCTGCCACACACACACACACACACACACACACACACACACACACACACACACACACACACACACACAATTATGTAATGCCTTTGAGAATGAAGCCAATTCAATAGTCTCCACACACACACACACACACACACACACACACACACACACACACGGCTGTGTATTGATGGATCTGATAAACTTCAGAAAAAAAAACAATGCAACTAAACAACTTTAAATTCATTCATTCATTCATTCATCTTCAGTAACCACTTTATCCTGATCAGGGTTATGGTGGATTAAGAGCCTAAACTGGTAACACTGGGTGCCACGGTGGGTGAATTTACCACAAATGGGAAGCCAGTCCATCACAGGGCACCATGCACAGTGAGTACGTGTGGATCCCCGTTAAATCACATCGGTTAAGTGGATAGACGTTCAAAAACAAGTCACCCTCCTTTGACAAGAAACTGGAGGAAACCTACATGAACACAGGGAGAAGATGCGAAACTCTGCATACAGTAAAATGAGCTTAGGATCAAACTGGGAACCCTGAAACAGTGAGGCGGCCAGACTTTTATAATAATAATAATAATAATAATAATTATTATTATTATTATTATTATTATTATTATTATTATTATTATAATGGCATTTGTCTATTTCTCTGTCATACACTCGCCCTCAGTTGAGCCAATTTGGTCATTTTGAAGTCTTTTCCAATCTAAATTCTACGACTGCAGCATTGTTTATTCACAGTGTATCGTCACAGTGTATCTGTCCTTGTGCACTTTGTTCCATTTACCCTAATGTGTGTGTGCGTGTATGTAGTGGTTTTTATTGTTGCTTATTTGGCTCCATGATTTGCTTGTGCTGGAATGTGGAGCCGTTGTCGTAGTTACATGCGTCATAGCAACCAGGTAATTGAAGCACACCTGATTGCGTAACACATTGTAAAACAGAGCAAAGTTCACACACAGGTAGTGCCAAAAGGTAACGAGGTCAGGGTGGAAAGCGAATCGGATTGCTTCACTTCACTTCAGTTTTGGTCTGGTCAAAGAGGTGACTCACTGACATTGAGTGAGTGATGAATAATGGATATTAAAAAGTCTACACTCCCCTGTTGAATTTCTCTTCATCTTCAGCCGTCTAACAGACCTAAAAGATTTGTGCCAAAGTTTTTGGAGCTTTCCATGACTCCTTCTATCTTGACTGGAGCCCCAGTCCCAGCTGAGGAGAAGCAGCCCTATAGCATGATGCTGCCACCTCCATGCTTCACCATGGGTATGTTCAAGAAACCCACTGTACCCTGTACTACTATATTATTGTTGATAAGTCGGTGGAAGTAATTAACATGACCTATTGTTTTTTTCCATTTTTCTATCAGTATAAAATTTTAATAATTAAACACCAGTTAGTTGTGGCCCACTAATTTAATCAGACAAGCGAAGCCAAGTTGTCAAGCTACACCTGCTACTCCTGATGCTGACCTGCTCTCTGAACCTGCCTGATCCATCCTGATGCCCTACTTCTGGTTGGAGTTGTCATTGGTTGGAGATCGCTCACTGCTACTAGGAGTGGCCCCACATGGACAGCCTGAAGATGAATGAGATTCCTGGTGATGGTGCCATTTGGGGGCCATGGAGATGGCTTGGGGATCTCATATGGGGGTTGTTCTGTGATGGCTTGGGACTGTGATTGCTGTGGTGGCACTCAGGTCTCCATCAGTGGACAGTGCATAGGTTCAACAAACCAGACTTCATGTGAAAACTGTAATGAATTTACTGGTTGCACAATTGCACTATTTGTCCATGTAGTACACAGTTAAAGAAGGGATTTATATATAATTACATGGCTTCCCTTTTGAGTCTGGTTCCTCTCAAGCTTTCTTCCTCATATCATTTCAGGGAGTTTTTCCTTGCCACCGTTGCCTCTGGTTTCCTCATTACGGATAAATTCACACATTTACAATATATTTTTATTTAAATTAATGAATTTGATTTAAATTGAATGTATTTATTTCTGTAAAGTTGCTCTGTGACAATGTTCACTGTTAAAAGTGTTATACAAATTGAATTGAATTGAAGTTTGTGTTTGCTACATGTAACAGTTAGTTACAGTGAAATCGTTACTACAGCAGGGGTTCCTAAACATGATTTACACATGGGGCTGTGAGAGAAACTCACAATCTCCCCATTTATTTCATTCCTGTATTTAACCAATTAATGTTAGAAATATCAAAGACTGTTTTCGTGTGCACATTCAGACAAGCCACATTTAAATAAATATGGTACATATTATTTTTTCGCTTTCCTGACATGCTGCACTAGCATAGTTCAGCAGTATAAATGGATCAATCAATTTCATCTGCCTCCACTAAACAAACTAGCATTGTGTCTCAATCGCATACATATGTACTATTTTAGACCATTATTGAGTACTAACACTAAACAGTTTTCCTCTCATGTTGCCTTCAGTCCAAAAGGTCTGTTTTGTGTACCAGTCTTCTTCTATAGTCTATTTTCTATATTAGTAACTATTTCGAATGTAAGGTCCGAGCTTCTGATTTGAGACACATGATAACAATAATGAGGACAGCGGAAAGTTTTAGGAGACAGAGCTCAGTGTGTTTAACATCACTGTGCATAAAATCAAGTACAAACCAGGCTCCTCTGCTCGCACCTTGGCATGGGTTATTTTCCTATAACAGCACAGCAGACTGGTAAATCACTGCAAGGAATATTCCTTTGGTTTTTAGTCACTTACATTACACATACGTACTGTATGTTACTAATTGTACTGAATGTTACTAACATAAATTGTCAATTGTTGCATTAGTCCTATATTATTAATCTGCAATTTAAAAAATGTAGGCTTGTGGTCACAGAAAATTCATAATGTCCATTCGGGGTGATTTGCTCAAACTGTTTGGGAGCCCCTGAACTACGGCCTGTCAGTCATTCAGTCTGTGCGTTGCATGGCAACACACAATGCTCCATCCAGCTGTGGCTTCACTGAGAACTAGTTTCACTGACGGAGCAAAAATAAACAATATCAGTAACTTGATATTAATTTCTTGTTTGTCCTCCTTATTTTGTAAGTAGGTTTTAGCTTGATACTTCCATTTCGGTTTGTAAGCGCTTCATTGTAAATGTAGTAAAGTAAAAAAAGTACAGGGAGTTATTGCTGTAATTTGTTATGGTGATGCTGTTAATATTATTATTATTATTATTATTATTATTATTATTATTATTATTATTAATTGCAATAACACTCAGTACTTTACCTTTTGATTCCTAAGTACATTTCCAAGTATTTTTGTATTTAAACTCAAGTAGAAATATAAATAGAAATCCTTTACTTTTATTCAGGTACAAGATTTTTTTTTTTTTTTTACGTTTTGTTAGCTGTTAATTCTGAACTATGAGTTATGAACTATTTGACTATGTAAGCTGCTGTTAAGAACAGATGTGTGTTATGAACAGATGTTATGTAAACTACTGTTATGCACAGCTTGCTAGCTACCCGGCCTAATGGTTATATCAGGAACAAACAGCTCCTGAAATAACGTAATCCTTGTCTGTAGCAGCTGCTGTTTAGGGACACTGGACAGCACTGGGCTATCAAACAGCTAGCTCATCTCAGTAACAGTTAACTTTGTTCGTACACAGTTTAACTTATTGAGTTGTCACTGGAGCATCATAGTCAAAACACTTCTCTGGATATGGTCTTCTTTCCACAAAGTGAAAAGAGCAAAAGTACATTTGTGTGACAAGCAGGAGGGAGGGGCTGGCTGTGAGGATGTATGCCTGGCACTGAGTTGGCTAATCAGTGGGAGAGAGGGTTAAAGGAGTGGCTGGAGACATCGAGGGAGAGATGCATGCGTGTTTTTATGTTTTGTACTACATTTGTCGTTTCTGTTATGTTTGTGCTCTGTTTACGATTAAACTTTGCGTTTAAGCTCACTCAGTTCCCACCTCCTCCTTGCCCGTTTGTTGGAGATTTGTTACAAGTTTCTTTGGTGGTTTCTTTAGATTCCGAAACTGCCGAACAGTGTCTTCTTGTTTAGGAAGTGAGTGAAGATCCTATGGCGCCTCACATCCACATTCAGCTCTGGCGCACAGTTTATTGTCAAAACAAAACCTTTCCTTTGTGCCAGTTATTAAAGCAGCCCCTAACTGCACAAACAGTATCACTTTTCCAGTGAATCCATAACTTTTAACATTAACTATATGATCTTAAATGGCAGTGTCAATACGTGCTGTGATGAATGCAAACTAATCAGCTGAAATAACAGGAAGTCTCACAAAAACCTTCCAAACAACAGAGTCCACTGAAATGCTGAAAATAAGGTGATTAGAACTGTTGAATAGAAGCACCACTCACTCACGCTTGCAAATGAGTGGTTGTTGTGAACATCAGCACGTTTGTGATTACCTGCAGCCAAATCACAACCGAGCTAATACTCAGCACTCTTCCTTGTACCACAGCACTCTTCCTTGTGCTATATTACTTAATTATATTACATACTCATTAAAGGTTAGCTTAAATGAGTTTTAAAAAAAGCCCAAATAATGGGTGCTGTAGAAGGCACTTGCTGTTGTTCGACTAGTTTTGGAGCTACTGTTTTAATGATTTATTCCAATTATTTCTAAGTGAAAAACTCAGCTATGGTCAGCTTGTAGTTGGTTGGAATGGCTTGCATTTCATAGCTCCTGTACAGAAAGACGCGACTAAAATCAGGTGATGGTGATGTCAAACATTTCACACGGTATTTTATTGCACTTTAGTGATGGTCCCTAATGTTTCAGTGACACAGAAAATGTTTTACTAACTCCAAATCAGACTTGATTAAACAGGTGTAGTTGGCTCTCCTTTTGATGCAACATCCAATATATGTTGTCTTACAATATAATACAATGGATTATTAACAGACAGCAATGTGGCCCGTCAAACAAAAGCACAGTGAAACTAGTCCGAATGAACTTCCTAAAATAAAATACAAATAAAAAAAAGAAATCTGAAAAGTACCTTCACCTTCTAAAGTTTTTTTTCTTTTTTGCACTATCCACTAGCTGTTATCCGGCATTATGACAATTAACAAACTAATATCAAAAAGCCATGAGACTACAACTTTGTGAGTTCATAACCCTCCCATTAGCAAAACCCAAACCAATAAACACAAGCCAAATATGATTGACATACAACTGAATGAATCAAAGCACTATTTCAACAAAGTATTAAACTAGGTCAAACAATTATTCTTTAAAACTACTCAGATCACTGGAATGAAAACCTAAATAGTTTTTCATGGCTTATGATTAATTTGGGGGTTCCCTTGTGAGTGAGTGAGTGAGTGAGTGAGTGAGTGAGTGAGAGTGTTAGATCGATTAATTGTGTAAAGTTGGTTTAAACAGTTTCTTTCTCTCTGTGTCACTCTCTCTCTGCTCTCCATCTGTACAAATTTCAGAGTCTCTCTAACACCACACCCGTCTGGGTGATATCACTGTGTGATGTCATCAGGAGACCGTTGTGGCGTGATGTGACATCACTCTGGCACAATTCAGCCCAAAAATAACGCAATTGCACTAATTCAAACAATCTGAGTGCAGAAAAGAGCTCCACTGTGATCAGACCCGTGGCCTGGATCTAATTATCTCTCTGAATCATGTGCGCATTTTTACTCTAAGAGAGAGAGAGAGAGAGAGAGAGAGAGAGAGAGAGAGATGGGGGAAGGAGCGATGAGGTCAAATATATTGGCAAGAGATGGAGAAATAAAGGGAGGGATGAAGAAAGAGAATAAGAGGTGGAATTTCCCTACACAGGCTGCAGTGTAAATCTGAGCTTATTCTCCATATACGTGAAACAATTAAAATGTTAAAGTCGCCATGAAATGTCTTGAGTGCCGTGATTTGATGTAATTCCTTTTGTAACAGGGAGTCAGAATATCAGTGTATTGAATTGTTTGACTGATTTACACAACAGCCAGTAGCATTTGAGATACCCACTGTGATACCCCCAGTGAATTTAAACAAATCTGACAGAAGCTTAGTGACCTAGCTAAGTGTATAAAGACAAAATCATGTTCTTCAACAATCTGAGGAAGTGACATTCCAGCAGTGAACAGCCTCAACGTGACAAAACATTCCTCTGAAAAGTGCCTATCACAAAACCAACATGGACAAACTTCACCCACTTCCAAATGAATAAACTCCAACCACATTTTCTCCATCAAGCAATGGCTGGAAAGGGAATAGTGTAATTTAAGCCAAAGACATGCAGATGAACCATGTTTACTGCTAAAGTTGCTACTGTACAGCAATGAACGTTCTATAGCGCACTTAATTGGACAAACACAAGACTAGTACAGGATGAGTCATCAAAAATTGTAACCGCTTTCCCAGAAATGTTGAAAATTATATATTTTATAGTTTTATACATTTATTCCTATAACACTTTTTATATAACACTGAGAACAAAAAGGGGCACATCATTTTTAAAAACAGGAAGTTGTAGTTATATCATCTATCTCACACCAGCTCTATAACACACGGCAGCGCATCATGGGATTGATATCCTCCAGTACGTGTGTGTGTGTGTGTGTGTGTGGCTTTGGTCCATGACCACCTGTAGGTTATGCATTCAGGAAGAAGCTCTCTCTAGTTTGTTCTATTCCTGGTGGTTCCCAACACGTTTTGGCTCTGATTGTGTGTGTGTGTGTGTGTGTGTGTGTGTGTGTGTGTGTGTGTGTGTGTGTGTGTGTGTGTGTGTGTGTGTGTGAGTTTGTGACGTCACTGAGCTCAGAATAGAAACGATTCCCTGTAACACACACACAGCACTTCAGGAGGAAATGATTTCCCACCAGTCTGGAACCTTTTACTGGTTCCAACACAGTGAAACACACAGAGACACAGACAGACACACACACACACACACACACACACACACACACACACACACACACACACACAGGTCTTTTATTCAGAGAGACTGAAAGAAATTCTTCCCTTAAAAAAAAACACTCAAGTCGGAGCAACAGAATTTCAGCTTCAGGTTCATTTTCCTTGAGAGTGCCTGAAAATCTGCATCCACATTAAATGAAAATTATTTTATTAACAAAAAACTGTTGTGAAAATTATGATGAAATAAAAATAACAGTGGAAAAAATCTACCAACACTCATTGAAGCTGTATGGCCAGAAAAATGAAATGTTTGTGCTTTTAATAAATTCTCTGCTCTGTTTTTGTCCTCAGGGTTTAAATTTACATTGACAGGAAGTCAGAGGAGAAAACATTACACATTATTGATGAAACAGTTACACATTAAGTAGTGAGATACAGGGATAACGTTACAGCTCTGGCCAGGATTAATCATTGATTATCATCTGATTATGATCTCAGTATGTGTAATATTAACATTTCTTTAGGACTTTATGTAAAGAAAAAAGAAAAAAATGTCAGAATGGTGTGAGGTAAGTTCCTGTTACCACCCCAAAGCACACCACAGCAATTTGCCAACTATTACCATTTTTAATCATTAATGACACATCATACTTTTTACATTTAGTTATTGTTATAGTTACATTTAATGTTGTGGAACATCGGCAAATCAGCAAAACAGTTAATGTTATCGTGTAAACAGTTGTTCCCTCACCAGTCTCTCTTCATTCTCTTCTAAGACAAAAAATTGTCATGTTAAGACAGTTTTGCACTGTGATCCCGGCGGTCTTTTACGGTTATTACTTGTCACACTGTATGAGATGATCCCAATAATAATTCTATAACAGAATTGTCGATATACACACTCTGTTCTTCATTTCAGATTAAACCATGAAGATAACTACTATGTTCTGCCATGCTGAGTGTACACTGATGCAGCACAGATTTGTAGCTCTTCAACTGGAAAGCATAAAAATAGTAATGCTAAATAAACTCTATGAACGGAGAGTAAACTAATCAGCCTCAGAAGCTCCATCAACAGACTCACAAAGCTTCTCATAACTTCTGTTCACTTTTCTGGCCACAAGCTTCAAGAAATTGACAGCAAGCATTTTAGAGCAGATACAGTTCCAGAATTAAAAAAGTTCACAACCTAACATGTTTAAACATTACTAGAGAGTTGTGTCTGTAATAAGCTGAGGGGAGAATACAGGAATCTTACGTGTTTGCTGAAGAGCTGCAGGGAAAGACGAGAAAAGACTCGTTTTCAGTGTTCATGAAAGTAGGCAGTTCTTGGCCATTTTTAATGATGGAAAGTACCAGAAACTTTAGCAAGTTGAGACAAAACTAAGCAGAGTGTGTTATGTAAGATGCAGAACCACAGAATATATAATTTTTTGATTCATTAATTAATATTAAGAGCAATAATAAAATGTATAAATAATAATTTTTATAAACACACCCAGTGTGCAGTGTGTGCAAAAACATCTGGAGTTTGATATAACTCTATTATATTATATATTCTGGACACAAATTGCTTGAGGGATGTGTGTGTATGAGTGTGTGTGTGTGTGTGTGTGTGTGTGTGTGTGTGTGTGTGTGTGTGTGTGTGTGTGTGTGTGTGT
>CM074959.1:9716590-9722304 GCA_037577455.1 Pangasius macronema | reverse complement strand
GGTCCTCGTCACACACGGGCAGCTGGCCTCGCACCACCATCTCATGGCACTGACACACACACACACACACACACACACACACACACACACAGAGGTAATTTATTATTCTTCAGTATTCACACAGTAAAGCACCTTAAATTCCACTGAAGAACAGAGACGGAGTGAGTGGAAGAGAGCGAAAGAAAGAGAAAGAAAGAGAGAAAGAGTTCAGTGAGTTGTGTTGATTGAGCGCTCTGTGTTTCAGTGTGTCACATTACAGCGAGGTGAGAGAGAGCAGCGGTGTGTGTGTGTGCGTGTGTGTGTGTGTGTGAGAATGCGCTGCTCTGGCTCCGCCCCTCACCTGCTCGTACAGGAACAGGTACTCGATGCTGTCTGTGCTGATGCTGTCTGTGTCCAGAAGGCAGTAGAGTTTAAAGCACAGCCTCCACTGACACTCCGGGTCCGACTCCTTCGCTGACAGACTGAGAGAGAGACACACGGAGAGACAGTTTGTGAAGAAGGCTGCAATAAACACGCCAATCATTCCTAAACACGCTGCGTGTGACACGCGCACGCGCGCGCAGGCCTTTTTGCGCTGTGTGTGCACTTTCGTGTTTGTGCGTGCGCGTTGTCTGAGAGCATGTGAGAGCGTGCATCGTGTCCCTGAACTTCCAATTCTAGGAACGGCTGGTACAACAAGCCTTGCAAAACACACACACACACACACACACACACACACACACTCTCTCTCTCTCTCTCTCTCTCGCTCTCTTCCAAGAATCAAACAGATGCCTTTTATTCCAGCTGGCTTCCTTATCTCGCTCAGTTTGCTTTCCACATCAGTCAAATCCAATGGCATCGCTCTCACACTGACAGTCTCGGCGACAAACTAAACCAAACACACACACACACACACACACACACAGGGGGACTCGCCCGTGCCAAAGTGTCTGAGACAGCACTGTTCTAATCTTGGCCCTTGTGAAATAATCAATAAAACTGAGCTAAATAGCGACTATGGGGCAGTCGTGGCCTAATGGTCTGAGAGTCAGACTTGTAACCCGAAGGTGAACCTGAAGGTTGTGGGTTCGAGTCTNCCGATCCCCCAACTGCTCCCCGGGCGCCGCAGCTAAAATGGCTGCCCACTGCTCCGGGTGTGTGTTCACGGGTGTGTATGTGTTCACGGGTGTGTGTGCACTTGGATGGATTAAATGCAGAGCACAAACCCCGAGTATGGGTCACCACACTTGGCCACAAAAGTCACTTCACTTCACTTCGACTGAAACCGGATATGACTGGGCTGGAAAAGTGGAGGTTTCATAACAAATCTGATGAAGATGAAGTGAAATAAGTGCATTTAGCTCCACTCAGGCTGCTGTGTTTGTTTTATGAGACGAAGGCTGAGGAATGAGCTGATGATGCTTGACCTTGACTAAGGCATTCTGGGTATTGAGGAATTCTCGGCTAATAGCTAAATCTTTAGGTATTTACTTTTCAAACCTGGTGATGACATCGGCGATGATGGTGCCGCCCCCGATCACCCTTTCCCAGGAGTCTTTCTGCTCGAAGAGAGCGAAGGTGTTGCGGCTGTGCTGCAGGCCGAGACGCTCCGCCACCTTCCTCACCACCTAGAGAGAGAGAGAGAGAGAGAGAGAGAGAGAGACACACAGAGAGTCACTATAAAGCTATAATAATTCTTATTATAAATATTAAATATCCTTATAAATATAAAAAAGTGTTCCAATACTCTTTAGTTCCTAAAAAGGTTCTGAAACTTTGGAGGAACTGTTTATTCTAGTATGGGTGAGTGTGTACGGGTTTAGGGGCGTGCGTGTGTGTGTGTGTGTGTGTGTGTGTATATACCTCATTAGCAGTAGTGTGTGAGCTGATGGGAATCCTGCAGCAGCCTGGCCCGGGGTAGTGGACGGTACACACCATCTCCTGTCGCGTCATCAGGCCCTGGATCTCCTCCCAGGACGGGACACACTCACGGCAGCGCGTTTTCTCCAGAGCCTGGGCGATGAAAGAGGCGTAGCTCTCCACCTCCGAGTCCACACACACACTCTGCACCCTGCCACAACGAGCAGTTAAAGAGTTATTACTAATACAAAAAAATACAGAAGGTGGCAGACTGAAAAATGTATGATGTGTGCGTTAGAGAAAATACATCATTGATCAGCAGGAAGCTGGGGGCGGAGCTAATTCGAGAAACGAGCCAAAGTGACTGCATTACGTTTTTCTAACGTATGATTGAAAATAAGTGATAATACAGCGCTAGAACCTTTCAATGTTACAAACCGCACCTTTAAAGGTAATATAGTGTGACAGCGTGTAAGAGAGTGCCTAATCAGAGTGCCGTGTTCTCGGAGCTTTCCTCATTGCGCACTCGTTTATTTATCTATTTATCTGTTCCCGCGTTCTCTTTCCTCTGGCCTGCCTGCACTCCGTCTCTCAGTGAGGCGTGGGATGAGAAACGCCGGTCAGTCTCACAGCCCTGTCCTCCTCATGTCCTTCTCCCGTGTCTGTCTCTGTGTGTGTGTGTGTGTGTGTGTGTGTGTGTGTGTTTATGTGGGGAAAGAGCGGACAGGAAAGAGAATTTTCCACAAGAGTCAACTTGGGCAAGCAGCTGTTTCCGCGCACTCAGCCACAAGCTTGGGTGCGGTTGATGTTTGTTTACACGCTTTCGGTGTGTGTGTGTGTGTGTGTGTTTGTGATGTGCTGACATGTGTCTGTAAAGTGTGTATACTTAGAAGCGTATCATTACTGTGGTAAGGTGAAAACACGGCACGCTGTTCAAGTGGTCAGTGTCCTGAGAAAAGTGTTGCTAGGCAACGGGGAAATATAAATTTCCCAAGGCTGATGATTGCGGGTAAAAATTCCAGTACATGCCACGCCCACTTCCGATACGTTACACCTGTGTGTGTGTGTGTGTGTGTGTGTGTGTGGTCACCTCTTCAGGTGGAAGCGTAGGTATCGGAGCACGGGGCTGCTGGGCAGGAAGGTGCAGCTCGCGCAGGTCAGCAGCTGCCAGTAGCGCAGCCGGGTGCTGCTCTGGGTCTGTGTGTCCGTGTGTGTGTGCGTGTGTGAGCGAGTGTGTCCGATGCTGGTCTGTTTGATGAGCTGGCAGTAGAGCTCGTCCCTCAGGGGTCGGAGGTCGAGGCAGGTTTGCAGGACGCCCTGGATCAGAGGGATGGGCTCTCGCTCCGCCTCCAGCTGCTGCACGCAGTTAAAGAGTCTGACGGCTTCCTCTCGCACAGACACGTAACCTTTACCACTTAGATCTGCAGGCACACACACACACACACACACACACACACACACACATGCACACACACATACAGAACATGCACTTTAAGCTTCTGTAATGACATTTCTGAATATTTTACATCACATTAGTTCCTGGGTTAAGTATGCAGTGTGTGTGTGGGTGTGTGTGTCACTCACGTAAGTGGTCCAGGCTTCCGTAGGGGAAAGGTAGCAGAGGAGCGTAGAGAGGACTCTGTGTGTACGTCAGGATGGGGTTGTGTTGATAGATGTGCTCCACCACCTCGGGGTTAAACTTGTTCTCCTACAGAAAAACAGAGAGAGCGAGATTTATACGCCTTTTTCCCCTAAAATAGCAGTTTGTGCCAATAGTGCAAACACTTCCCAGTCTGCTGGCTGTGAGATCAGTACAGTCCATTTCCTCTCACTGATCTGCAGGAACATAAAGTATGAAGAACGAATAAGCACACACACACACATACACACACACACACACACTTACAGAACCCCAGGCATGGGGAGCACGCTCGTACTGAACTCACACACGCACCCACTGACCCACTGCCAGATTCGTGTATACATAAATGTGGGGGTGTGTGAGGAGGTATGTGTGGGTGTGTGTGTGTGGGGTTTGGATAGTGCTCGGATGATTAGATGAGTATGAAGGGACAGGGTGAATGACCTCAGCGTTGGGCTGCGTCCCAAACCGCAGTGCTACTATACGATCAGAATAGCACGGCACCACAGGGTCGGGGTAACGGCGCTAATATATCATCTGACACCGAAACCTCAGATCGCACGTTTCAGAGTCACTTTTCCTTCCTTCATCACTCCTCTAGCTCTTGTTTGTTCCTCTTCTCCATCACTTTCTGGCTATCTATCAAGCTGTCTTTCCATGCTGACGCTCAAGCTCCGTTAAAATGCGTCGGTTCCTGCTACATACACACACGTCCTTGCTTACAAACATCAGCGTAAGCAGCTAATATGACATCACTCCCCAGTAGATAGTTGCTGACGAAAGATGAACGACAGAAGCGTCCATGTTTTTACTCCCCGTCATTCCGAGCTTCTCGCTTCTGACTGAAAGCGAGATTGTCTACGCTACGCACACCGCACTCCTCCACTTGGCGACCCCTGTGTTGTTATCGCAACACTTTTCTCTCAGTCCGCTGTCTGAACCCACCGTTACGTTGACTTGCAGTCTTTGTGTACGCCACGTGGAAGTATCTATGATGCCAGAGCGGAGCGTCTGAGCAGAGGGTGACCACCACGCTGACCAGCCCGAGCGGGATTCCCGACTAGCAACCATTACGCTATTAATACAGAGTCTGTGCAGGGCTGCATTACATCAGACGGACGGTTATTTACAGATGCAGGCGATTCACAGCAGCACGGCTCTTCGTATTAATAACATACTGCTGCTATCATGGCTCAGGGAGACACATGAGCATGAAAAGATGCACAGTGTGTGTTTACATGTGTCTCCTTTTTCCATTTTGGCGTCTGTGGTGTTCTAGAAACGCAAGAAAAACCAATGACCAAGCAACGTTCCACTAAAACGTTCTTAAACCTTTCCACATAGAATGCTCTGCCTCTTGCGTTAGGTATTGTAGCCTGAGTAGTGTGTGTGTGTGTGTGTGTGTGTGTGTGTGTGTGTGACTCTGGAGGGGACTCTGAAAAGCATAACGAAGTAATCCTTTTCTTAAGCACCAAAAATGCTCCTGGTCCGGAACCAGGACCTGGCACGGTGTTACTTTGTTGCCATGACAACCACTCACTGTATTACCTGGGCGTCAGAGAAGCGTCTCATTCATGTTACCTGTTCACTTCAGGTGTTCTAGACTAGGTCATGCATATGCACGTTTTGGGGCGTGGCTTCGGCGGGAACAAAGAAGAACAAGGAAGTGAATCTGTTCTCTTAATCCGATTTGCATTTTCTCAACCAGAAAATTGTTCTGGAACCAAGAATTCGAATGATGTCACTCCGTTGCCATAACAGCAACTCATGGTGTTACCTCGGTGCCAGAGAGGCATCTTTACTCACCTGTCAATCATAAAGCTCTGTGTCTTGCTCGAGCATTGAATATGAACTTAGGCAGTGTGTGTATGTTTGGGGGCGTGGCTTTGAACAAGGGAAGTAAAGCCCTTTTCTTAAACTGCTCCATAAAAACCCAGGATGGTGTCACTTCGTTGCCATGACAACAACGTTATTTTCATGCCCAAAGTTAAAATCAGACAAACTGTGTGTGTGTGTGTGTGTGTGTGTGTGTGTGTGTGTGTGTGTCTGCGCGCGCATGTTCACCTCTATGTCACGGATGAGGAGCTGAGTCGGCGTCTCCACTGGGGCTTTGCTGTCGATGACCTTCTGTACTGCACATGCCCAGTGCACCGCCTCGTTAAAGTGTTTCGTGAACAGCTTGTAGCAGTGTTTCCGCCCGAACACAGTCAAACTCCAGTAACCTACACACACA
>CM074959.1:9696590-9714090 GCA_037577455.1 Pangasius macronema | reverse complement strand
CAAATTCTGTGTGTGTGTGTGTGTGTGTGTGTGTGTGTGTGTGTGTGTGTGTGTGTGTGTGTGTGTGTGGTACACACATTTTGGTGTGTAATTATCTCAAAACACTGCTCTCCCCAAGACACAGCAATGATTTGGTTATATCTGCTACACACACACACACACACACACACACACACACACACATACACACACGCCACTGAACACATCTTTGCATAATCATAATAGCCAAAATTCCATATTTACTCCAGCGTCGTAACCACCATAGATGACTGAATGGGAGGAGCATCTCTATGAATAATTTATTTGCCCCTCCCTCAATTACAGGCTTTATTGTGCTGCGAGGTTCCACTTTCTAAAATAATCTGCTCCATATTAATATGAAACCTTAAGTCAGAGCAGCACATCTGAGTCAATTATTTGAGCGATGAAGAAGTTTATTTTGGGCCACTTGCTTAGGCTCTGTTTAAAGTCAAGATATTTCATATGAATGCTACCTGACTGGCAAAAACATTTATAATTTAGCACTTTGAAACCGCTATATTTATCATGCTTTTAATTCACTATTTTGAGTTGTTGAATTAATAATAACAGGAGTCATCAGGCTTTCATTCCAGCCAAAGAGAGTTGACTGGAGACTAAGATGAACTGATTAAACAAGTGGAATCAGATATGGCCCCTATTTGGTTTGAATGAAAGCCTGTAGCCACTTTGCCCTTTGCAGATAAGCTAGAAGACCCCTGAATAAACTAAAGGCAATGTTGTTTGGTAATTCAATGCACTCTTATAAAGAAGATGTTCCCATTTCAAATGTGGTTTTTAAGGATATGCCGACTAAGCATTCAACTGCTCCACTTACAGCACACTTTAGGTTCATTCATAGTTTTGTTCACAACAATTCAATCCTCTATTATACTAAATGCTCAAGCAAAGATCATGCAAGTTATAGCATTTAAGTCTGTAGTTTCCTCTAAGGTCTGAATACCGATGTCCACAATTTCAACATGAAATCCCAACTACACTACTAAACATCTTGAAAATGTAATAACAGTAATAAAGACTAAGTCTTAATAAGCCCAACGTTCTGGTAGGAATAGTAATTAGTCATGAACTCCACCTGTTTATCTCCACCTCTTTCTGCTCCATGCTGATGGGCATGTCTATGTTTCTAATGGGTGTGGTTAAGAAAACAATAAATAATACAGATTCATATTAAACATGTATTTTGGAAAATAAACACTGATTTTATTTAATGTTATATCAAAGTGTAAGAATAAACAGTACACGCAGTTCAGTCAGACACTTTTAATCATTCAATTGGAGCTACAGCCGTTAGCAAGTAAGCTAATGAGCTTTGGATGATTGATATTGTGGAATAATGTTCAGATATATCAGTTAACAGAATGAAGATGTGTTTTTTTATTCTCTTCGCTGTTTGGGACTTTATCCCTGACTGTGCACTGTGGTGGTGTCACAAATCACACTAACACCCTTTGCTCACCCCCTCACTCACCATACGCTAATAACAACGGCTCCAATTCGACTTACCAACTTGCCACACACACACACACACACAGATATACAGTGTAACAAAAGCCTGGAAAAACAATGAGGAAAAGTCCCAGTCTTGTTACACAATAAAACACTAATTAGCCCACTAGCATTAGTGCTAATAAAAATATCGTCTAGACGTTTTTAAAATGAAACACTGTTTATGTCTGAAAAGACGCTCAGCATATCCTGTTTTCCACAGAGTGCTGAGTCGAGGGGAAACTGAGAGAGAGAGGGGGGGAGAGAAAGAGAGAGAGAGAGAGAGAGAAAGAGATGTTAGGGATGCCATGATCAAATATAATTAGTTGTAGAGCTGTAATTTAACTACACATGGATTTAGTCAGTTTGTCGTCTGGTCATGATGAGCAGAATAACAGAATTATCATGTAGGGAAAATGTCCTTTCAGTCAGTTTGTGTACAGAATATAAAGAAAGTAACATAAAGTACTATGGTGTCATAAATTATAAATGCATCAATGAATGATTTAAAACACACGCACATTATTTACAGCTAGCTGGCTAAATCATGTTGGGGGATTCTGATGATCCTAATGTAAGATAAAGATTCATATTTTAAAATAATCTGAGCTTTAGTTTCAGTCTTCATACTAGCTAGCATGATTAGCATAGGTTCATATTGCCTGTGGCAGGTTTAGCAGTGATCTGGGAAAATACAAAATAATTTTCTTCTGCATTCTGCATTTTGACATTATCTCACACACACAAGGAAACATGCTAGGTAGCTAGCAAAGGTGATATTTATTCATATGAGCTAGCTGTTACCCAGTAGGCATGTGTTTTGGTAGCTTTCAGTATGGCTAGCACACATTATGACTAAGCTAATGCTGCTAACTGGTTCAACCTTGTCTGTGTGTTTCTGTCTGTCATCATAACACTGCCTGAACATTTGAACATTTCAATGGCAAAAAAAAATAAACAAAGCTGTAATAGCATCCTGTATGAGTGGACAGGCCACAAATACACACGATGCTAACTGTTAGCAAAATGACAGCAAGTAAAACTGAGACTGAGGTATATTCTCTGTATTTAAAAAAAATAATCAGATGAGTAAACATCCACTATGGGAGGCTGTTAGTATGAAAAAGGGAACAAGTCAGTGAGAAGGAATTTATAATCACAGCTATGATTACAGAGATAAAAATCTGCATTTATATTCACGCAGGACACGCAATCATACAGCCTGCAGTGTTTTATGTTCTTTTTTCTAATGTTCTGTATCCAGTTTGACGCCATTTGTTGCAAATAATTTGCATGACCACATGAATGACGATTTTAATGACTATCTTAATCCTTAAAATGGAGGGCGTTTAACCTTCACACTGCCTGTTAAGAGGAGAAAAAATGAAATTACACTGAAATAAATGAGATCAGTGAAGCTGTACCATTAATATTCTCCCAAAAACACCAGCAAGCTGTTGAATTATTCATATTCAGCGTTGATGAAGTAAGAAATCTACATTAATAACCTTCTGTGTGATAATCATGACTACACATCTGAGGGTAAATGCTAATAAATCATTAATCTATCATTACTGCCGCTGTGATTTATTGATATTTAATTAATTACTCTGAGAGGATGGTTAATTATGGCAGATGAATATTTTACAGCTTGAATGAATTAACATTTGGTTTAAAGCTGAAACTGAAACGGCTCTTCGTTTAGCCATTTGAGGGAAAATTTATTACTGCAATTTGCCTCCATGTCTCTGTGAACAAAGCCAACATTAGCCAATGGCATGCTACATTAAAGTGCTTCTAGGATTCTCTCTTAAAGTAGTGGCTTAGCTGAAATTAAATGTCCACAATGTCCATTTACCTCACATGTAGACATTTGGTAAAGTAGCTAACAAGTATTAGGAGCTTATAGCCTCCAGTTAAGCACTGGAATTGATTTGTGTGTAATTACACATTTAATCCATTTACTTTGAGGAGGGTCTGTCATACAAGTCCATGTGAATAAGTTGTTATTATAGAAACAACATATTAGAATGAGTGCATTAATATAAACCTGTGGTTTGCAGCTGCACTACTGTCAGAGCTGCTGTTATAAAAAAAAACACCTTCTGATCAGTCACAAACCAGAATTCCACAGCAGTTTAGGACAGAAACAAAAACAAAATCTGAAAACTAGATTTAATCACATCAGTTGACTTCGAAATAAAAGAGAGGAAAGTGAATTCTAATGGGATTTCACAAGGGCGATCACAAACACTTACCAAGATTACCTGTGTTACACAACCCGTATTTCACCAATTACACACACACTTAAACACACACACATTGCAGAAATACCTGTGACTACGATAAACAATCAGCTGTGTGATCTCCTCTGTGTGTGTGTGTTTTCCCACAACACTTGCTCTTACGAAACACTTCCGGCCCAAACACAGCATTGCCTTGGTAACATTGTATGCCACCAAGCAGTTGTAGGTGAAGTGAAAGTGGGCGGTATTACATTGACCTGAGTTACCTTTGTACCGTAGCCACAGCAACTCCATAGGTATGTATGTGTATGTGTGTGTGTGTATGTGTGGATGGGTGTGTGAGTGTGAGAGAGAGAGAGAGAGAGAGAGAGAGAGAGAGAGAGAGAGAGAGAGTACATTCCAGAGGACACACCCAGGGTTTCCCTTGCTGTATTGTAGCTGACGTTGCCATTGCCATGGCGACCAGGTGTGCCTCATTGTTGATTTGGGGAATCCGTCTGTCAGCTCCAGACTAATGAAAGACCTGTGTGTGTGTGCGCGTTTGTGTGTGTTTAGTGATAGATAAAGGACATCTCAGATTACAGCGCCCTCTAAAGGATATCTGATGTCTATGCTCAGTCCTGTAACCTTGGAAACAGTTAAGGGGCGGGGCAAACACAGAGCAATATGTCTACTCAGAACACTTCAGTTTTTGTTGTTTTTGTTGTTTGTTTTAATAAATTACACATGCTCTGTGTTTAGGGTAATAATAATAATTACACCCTGTGCCTTTCACAGCCCCCATTCTGCACCTCTGTCTCTATGTCTATCTCACACTCTCTGTCTGTCTCTCTCTCTCTCCCTCACTCACTCTCTCAATCTGTCTTTACATTTAACCGTTGTTGCTGTTGTTCTTCTTCTTTCAGCTGCTCCTGTTAGGGGTCGTCATAGTGGATCACTGGTCCACAAATTTGATTCGGCACAGTGTTTACGTCAGGTGCCCTCCTGACGCAACCCTCCCCAGTTTTATCTGGGCTTGGGACCGGCACTGAGAGTGCACTGATTTGGGCAACCCCAGTGGCTGGGGTCGGTGGAGGTGACAGCACTGACGCCTAACCACTAGTCCTCCAGGGACCCACATGGCCTTTTGGTTGAGAAGTGTGTTAAAAGATTTTAAGCACATCATCATAAAATAATTGTCAGCTTTATTTTACAAAACTATTTGGACACTTAAGCCACACTTACAAATGTATGAATGTATGAAGTCATACTTTTATTTTTTTATGTTGTTAAGCATAATCTATTTGTGGAAAAAGTTTTGAAAAGTGTGCTTATGACATCTTTCTTTAAAATAAATGCCACCTGGTTTGACATGTTTTCTAATGCAGTGAAATTCTTTTTTGTTTTTGTTATTTGTAAGTGTGACTCAAATACTTATTGGGGCCACTGTGTTTAATTGTCTGATGTGTTTAATTGTCTGTGCCATTGTCTGATTTTGAAAAAGCACTTCATTATTGGTGGATTCTGCAGTAAGCTAATCCACATCAAAACTTTATCACCTGTTTGTGGCAAATACATTTTGAAACTACCTGAAACTTGCTAGTGCATAAGACCAAATATTACACTACTGTACCCTAATCCAGCTGGCTAACATGCTAATTAGCAGTTAGCATATGAAATTAGCACTTTCATAGAGTGAGTTCACACCTGACAACTTCACTCAATCCTGAAAGACACAGAGACACTCAACAAGTGACCTCCAGCTCCATGAATGTGTGTGTTCACAGCAATTTGTCAGTGTGTGGTCGCCCCCTGGTGATGATTTTCAGCAGTGTCTATTAAACAACATTACCATATTTTCTCAAAACCTGAAACACAATTCCATAACACCTCACACATCCTCACAAATCCCAAACATCCATCCAAAAAGCAAATATCAAACCTGAAATCATTCACTCTTCCATTTATATCAAACATATGGCACTCATATGGCACAAAAAAGTAAGCAAACACACATACACACACACAGAGAATGTTTTCTACACACTAACAGGATAAATTCACTCTACCAAAAACCTTTTACTGCACTGAATCAGGAATGACTTGCTAATCAGGGTAAATATACTGTATATGCATTGAACATTGTACAAAATACAATGTGGATTTACAATTAAAGGTACATTAAATGCTATGCTTATTTCCATGAATTTACAAATACAAAAAGTATTATCTACAAAAGAAAGTACAGTGAATTGCAGATACAACCTACAAAAAGCAATGCTAAATCCAGTAAATTATAACATAAATTTTTTCAAATTCAAGTGTCAAAAAAAAAATCTGTCCTTCTCAGGGGTAGCATAGCAGTGCAGTGGGTAGCATTGCTGCCTCACAACTCCAGGGTACTGGGTTTGATCCTGAGCTTGGGTCTGTGGGTTTGCTCTGGGTTCTTCATTTTCCTCCCACTGTCCAAACACATGCAGGTAAGTCTATTTGCCCATGGGTGTGAATGTGTGTGTCAATGGTGCCCTGTGATGGACTGGCATCCCAGTCCATCCCAGTGTCAGGGTGACTTTTCCTGCCTTGTGCTCAGTATTACCAGGAAGGTATCCCTTAATGTTGTCAGTTGTTGCTGTGATTGACAGATTATTCTTATTACAAGAACACAAATGTTGATGTGTGGAATGAAAGTATTTTGAGATTTTGGGCATAACTGAAGTGTTTGGCTAAACTGTGTGTTTCCACAGGCAGATGTGTCAAAAAAATGTATTGTGGTACTGTAAAATGCTTTTATCAGTTGTAAAAAAACAAAATAAACTGTAATATAACTGTTCTTCTGCCTCTGCAATTTTTGAAAATGAGCACCCATGCAGCTCTTTAAGCATTCTGAAGTTCTCACTGGTGTGTGAAACATTTTTCTGCTTTCACCTGAAGAGTTGTGTATGAACTCACTTCAAGTTCGAGATGAATTGAGTTAAATTTATTGAGTGCTTTCTGAATGAATGCAATAATGCCACATGTGCTTTAGGATTTGCATTTGCATGTAAAGTTCTGCTCAAATAGTGCAATCGATCTGGAACATGAGTGAAAACACATGAACGCTGTTTATAGTTCTGGGAAATGTGTCATTCTTTTGAGAGCAGAATTGAAGCTTATGAATATCTTGTTGTTTGTTCCAGTTTTAGTGTGTATGCAGCTAAGAAATACTGTAACCACTCATTCTCAGATCCTTTATTAAAGACACTCAGAGCGTAAAGTTGTGAAGCCTGCAGATTAAACACTCAAACACAGTGCTATTGTTAACCGTAAACCAGAAATACACGACTAAAGTGCTTTAGTCTCACTCTTTATGACTCAATTAGAGTCATAAATACTTACACATTTTCCCATGAGATTAGGTCTACTAGAATGTCCCAATCAAAATAAAGTATTTAATTTTACTAAACATGATAAACATTTCTCAAATGAAAAAAATTCTCAAATTTTTCATTTTCACATTATTAAATTCACTTATATCTATTGCTTTTGTTAGCTTTTCACCTTATTGGATTTAAAATGAGGCCATTTAAACAAAAATGCTAAAATCTACTGTTTTGAAAGGTTTTTCACAAGTACAGTGTATAAATTAGAATTTTTATAATTTCAGGATTTTACTGTGAGACAGAGGCCACAGCTGCAGAATTATGAATTTTATTATTATTATTATTATTATTATTATTATTATTATTATTATTATTATTATTTTATTCATAATTTACAAAACTGTTTTTCGACTTTAACTTCTGATAATAATAATAATAATAATAATAATAATAATAATAATAATAAACAATTTTGTTTATTTGTTTATTATTGCTTTACAAATTACTTTACAGTGTGAACAGAGGAATAAAGAATCAAAAGGCAGTCAAAAATAAACTAATAAGATTTTTATTGCAAAAAATAATAGTGTAAACTTTAAACTTTAGCTAGTGAGCCCTTTCAGTGTTACATGACATGCACACACATGCACACACACAAAGATACTTAGGTATATGAAGAACAGAATGGAGAAATACAAATAATACAGTAGTGCAAATGGCTTAGAGTGCATAGAGTGATGCGGTGCAAAGATTTAATAAAAATAGCAGCGACAGAAAAAAGAAAAGAAAAATATAAAATATTAAAGCTGCAAGGAGCATTTTCGGGGTCGAAGCACCCAGACTCAGTGAGCCGGACATTCACAGAGGCGCTACAATTTTTGCATAAGCAATGACAGGAAAGCAGAGCCATGACTCTAGGCAAAGGGACTCAAGAATGATTTGTAGTTTCATGCATTTGCCAGTCCATAATGGGAGAACGGTTTTGAATATCAGAGATCCTTTGATAACTTTTGTTTATACAGGCCTCAAGATGATGTGACCAAAATTTGGTGAAGATTGGACAAAATTTGGAGGAGGAGGAGGAAAAATGGAATTTAGGTGTACTGTAAGCATTTTTAGCATGCTATTGTTACTTTTGACCAGCAGGTGGCGCTGGTATGAAATTTGTTTGAAGATGCCTACCAAGTTTTGAGAAAATGTTATACCAAGATGATGGAACATCTAATTAGGTAGAAATTGACGTCATAGGGTGCGTGAACTCGTTTCGACCCAGGGAACCCAGGGATGCCTGGCTTTTAAATTTTGGACACACGGTTCAAAAGTTACCATAACTTCATACTTCCATATTAGGCCCAAAATTTGACCCGATGGTGGCGCTAGAGGATTGTTAGCACTTGGCCCAAATATAGTCAGAATGTTACTTAGACCCTCCCCAGTCAGTGTGCCAAATTTCACTACTTTTTACCAAATGGTTCTATGGGCTGCCATAGACACCCTANAGAAGAAGAAGAAGAAGAAGAAGAAGAAAAGTACAACAAGTACAATAACAATAGGGTACCTAGGCACCTTTGGTGCTTGGCCCCCTAATAAAAATACTATAACAAAAATGTGTGTAAAAAGGGAGTAAAAGTATAATAATTAAAGTAATATAAAAGAAATATTAAATTAATGTGCCGATAAAAGTAAGGCAAATATATTCTACAGGTGTGTTTACTACTGCTGTACAGCTCAGTGTGCTCCTCTAGGGGGTGACTCCTTCACACAACTGAACAATTTGTCTGTCTGTCTGTAGTAAATAATAAATAAATGAAAACACACACACATACTCACACTGCCAAAGCAGGACTATTAGACATAATACGAGGTCCTGATCTGCATCACACACACTTCACACACACCACACACAATCCTAACGGTTTACTGACACCTCATTTGTCTCTGACACGAAAACCCTGGGAGAAGATGATCTTTGACCTTTTACAGGAGTACATAAAGGTTTGGGAATTCTAAGTGTACACAGTGGTGAACTCTCTCTCTCTCTCTCTCTCTATCTCTCTCTCTTTCACATACACACATGATTTTATTTCAGCCTGCTGTAAGATAAACTGTTGCATACATTCACAATCATCACTGTTAATATTTATCATTACATTAAATTATAATAAAGAGACAACACTAGAACACATTCACACACCACACCTTCCTGTTTTCTGTCCCGCTCCCTTGTTTGAGGGACAGCTAAACTTCTACTCTTCTATATGACTGAAACATTTCAGTCTTTCAGAAGTTAATTTCATTTCAGAAGTTCATCTCAGATACGCTGATGAAGCATAACAAGTCCTTTAATCCAGCTTTACACTGGATCTTTGAGCTGATTTTGCTGACATAAATTGCGCAGTGCGTACTGTATAAGAAATCCTTGGTTGTGAGTTGAGATTGTCAGTCTTAGAAAACATTATGTGACGTTCTCACTGCAACCGATTTAGTGCCATTGTGAGCTAAGAGAGCCGATGAAAAAATTCTGAGAGTGTATGCAGAATGTAGTCCTTTTCTTCAATCATGGGTCATTCATTAGAGGATCTCTCCTGGCATGATGAACATATTATCACACAGTCTGTTAGAACATTTGGTCAAGATTTTATTGGGATCTTGTGCAATGTGACAAGTAATTTTAAAAGAAATTGCCTGGTGTAAAACTGGCTTTACAGAGCACAGTCCTCATCCTGCCTTCTGCAGGGGACACGCTTTGCCAGAACAAAGCACATGCTCCCTACCTAGGGACCCTCCTGCGGATTGGAATGTAGGAGTAAGGGGGTTTCTGAAGGGATTATGATAACAATATAATGCATGTTTGAAGTGTGTGTGTGTATGTGTGTGTGAGTGTGTGTGTGTGTGTGTGTGTGTGTGTGGTATCTCAGCCAGCTGATCCACATTGCAGGGGATCAAACCAGAAGAAGGACTTTAAGCGGCCTTGGAAGCGGGAAGTTGAAACATAGAATTACGCCATTGTTGACCTCCACGCTTTTGCGCTACAAAGTGTGGAAAAAAACATGGACGCCTCCATGTTTGTCTTTTGTTAGCAACAATCTAGCCAGCTAACTGTGATGAGTGATGTATTTACCTCCTCAAAACAGTGTACAGCATAACTCATTTACAAGTAAAGAAGTGCTACTTTGTTTACTGTTCACTCTGTGAGCAGCCATGTTGATTTGATGTCACTTGCTGAACTCTGAGTTGAGGAGACCCTTCCTGACTTTTGTTTGTTTGTTTGCTTGTTTTTTCCTAGTTGGACTTTGGCAATTCTGAGTTATGAGCTTTAGATGAACACATAATTACTCCCTAATTAATCCCTGCTGATGTCGAGTGTTTATACAAAACCAACATGTATAAACACTCGACATCAGCAGCCATATGTTTTAAAGGAACACTTTAGCCATTAATTATAAATATCCACAATGTTTCTTTACTCCAAATGTTTCTCAAATGGCATGTTTTAAAGGTGAATATGTGATGAATTACGTATACGGGTATGGTGCACCGTGCTAAACTAGAGGCTTCCATTACTAGTTAGCTACATTAGGCTCATAGCTTCAGTGCAAAACTTAAGAACTAAACTTCACACACTGAAGTAAAGGTACAGTGGGGACATTTCTATTTTTGGCTGAACTGTTTTTTGATATGCGAGTCTGATTATTTACATATAATTGTGTGTGTGTGTGTGTGTGTGTGTGTGTGTGTGTGTGTGTGTGTGTGTCCACATACTGTGTATAGTAAAGACTCAGTACACATTTAATTTACTTTACTAACATTTAAAGAGAGAGAGAGAAACAGACAAAGGGAGGGTGAAACCTCAGTGAAATGACTCCAGGACAGAAAGACACACAAATGGAGAGAGACAGTTGTTCCACAGCAGCTGCTCTGATTCCAGTTACACTCAGCTTTCCACACTGAGCTAACATTTTCACGATAAAATCTCAGCCTGCGACGTCATATAGAGGGGCGAAAGACAGACAGAGACACAGGGAGTGACAGAGAGAGAGGCAGAGAGACAGAGGTGAGTAACACTCCTCTCACTTTGTTAGACCAGTTATAAACCCGTTATAGACATGCGTTACACATGTTAATTCCAGTATGCGTGAATTTTCTGTAAGCTAATTAAGCCTGTGTGTGTGTCTGTGTGTGTGATGTGTTTAGTCGCACGTCCGAGTGAAGAGGAAACTCGTGGCATGGGAGGGGGTGATGGTGGGTGAGGGGCAGTTTAGGGAGGAGGAGCGGGGGTGGAGAGGTGGTGTGGGGGAAGGTGGAGTGAAAGGGGGTCTCATTCTTTTCTCCTTCTTTTGTTCTGAAAGTGCATTTTACATTCAGAATGTACTGCAACTGCAATTCACAAGATTGCTAAGCTTGGAGGAGACAAAGTAACCAAAATTTTTATTTATTCACTTACATATTTACCTCAAGCAGTATTTATTTATTTATTTATCTATTGATTCATTTGCTTATTTTACTTTTTGTTCATTTATTGTTTATTTACATTTACATTACATTTATAACATTTGGCAGACGCCTTTATCCAGAGCGACTTACGTTTATCTTATTTATACAACTGAGCAGTTGAGGGTTAAGGGCCTTGCTCAAGGGCCCACCAGCTTGGCGGCCCTCAACTTTATTTGATAACTTCAGGCAACAGTATTGACAACTTCAGCTTATCTATTTTTGATTGCCTCAAAATTTACTCCATCTGCATGTCGTTAAGGTTGTTTAGTTTACTTATTTATTTAATATGTTTAGCTTTGTTGTACTTATTATACATATTTAAAAACTTTTCCATTTTTCCATTACTTAATTATTAAATCATTCATTTACTATTTAATGATTGTTTACTAATTATTTCCTTAATAATTTCAGTCTGTATTTATTTATTTCTATTTATGTTTCTATATTTGTATGGGTGATAACTTGGTCATTAATTACTGATTAATTGATGGTGTTTTATAGTCACATGACCTCAAGGGGATCTCTTCAAATCATCAAACTGAAATGACACCCTAAAAATGCGTGCGCGCACACACACACACACACACACACACACACACACACACACACACACACACACACACACACACACACACACACTGGTTTACTGACCTGTGTATGGTAACAGGTATGTCGCTGTATATGTAACTTTGTGACAATAGAGAGTGCGTGTTCTGATCATGGTGCATCAATAAATGCAGCATAGTGTATTAATAGTAGTAGTAGTAGTGCTCACTCACAGTCTCCCAGAGTGAACACCACAACAGTCACACTGGCAAAAGCATTACAAGAGCGGAGCACTAACCCTATATTCACATTATTAGGCTATGATTCACTTGTGTCGCTTGTAGTTGGTCACTTGTGGGTGTGCAACAACCTCTACTGTTGTTGCATGTGGGTGTGGCTGGTATAGAGTTTTTTTTAGTTCTAATGAGAAATGGTAGTAGTTATGTACAGTGTAGCTTCTAAAACTTACTAGTTAAATAATAATTATGCATTAATCAGTGTGAAATTTGCTTGTTTTTGGTTACATTATGTGCTAGGCTTCATAGTCTCATTCGCTGATTAGCAAAGAAAGCTAACTGTACTAGCTATACAGTACACTCACCAGAGGCACCAACAATCTCAGCTACTCCCTTCCAAGTTTTATTTTTCTTCATAATGTCTCTATATAAAGATAAAATAATACCATCTTATCGTATATACAAGATAAGATAAAACCATGCTTATACGTTTTTCTTCCATTTTGCACATCAAACACTAAATGGGAACTAATTACAGGTAAGTGAAGTGACTTGTGGCCAAGTATGGTGACCATTACTAGGAATTTGTGCTCTGCATTTAACCCATCCAAGTGCACACACATGCTGAGCAGTATGCAGTCTTTTTTGCTGCACACACACCGTGAACACACACCCAGAGCAGTTGAGGGTTTGGTGCCTTGCTCAGGGGTCTCACCTCAGTCGTGGCATTGAGGGTGGAAAAGGGTGCTGGTCATTCACTCCCCCCACCTACAATCCCTGCCAGACCTGAGACTCAAACCCACGACTGCCCCCCAAAGTTATGTGTCAGAAGTGTGATTTGAACCTACACCTCCATTCGTAGACCAGAATACCCGGTAGTGCGGAAGGGAGGAACCCTTGAGTCTGGCGCCTTAGACCACACGGCCATCCTGACACTGACACAGGTAGGAACTAAAGTTGTAACTGGGGAACTGAAGAAACGTCAGACCATGCATGCCATTGGATTCATCCGAGAAAACTTTTGAGTCAATCATTTGGATTTGTTGCTTTACCATGTCGTACCTATTTTGCATAGAATTGAGAAAGTCTCAGTTCAAATCTCACTTGTCGCTTGTCACTGAAATCATGAATGATTGTCTGTCGCTTGTGAACATAGGGTTAGGAAGCATGTCTCTCTCTCTCTCTCTCTCTCTCTCTCTCTCTCTCTCTCTTGTTCTCTCTCTCTGATTCTGTCTCTTTAACAGCTGTTTGTGGTCAGTATATTTTCCAAACTGAAGTCATCACTTAGTTTGTGTAAGAAGTTATAAATAAGAGAATAAAGCAGTTTGTGGTCAGCAGCTGGTAAATCATAAAACCAGGGCTGTAACGGTACATCGCTAAAAACAGTACAGTATAATAATTACACGTGAACCTGCTGCACGGAAACATTTACTGACGCACAACACACGCTACACTCTGAGATTAATGCAAAAGATTCACTTTCTCTCTCTGAATGATTGTTACAGTTTTTCATACTTACACTGACACACATTTCTCGGTAACCAATGTTCACCTTTTGTTTCCCTAATGTACAAAACTCTAAACACATTTCACTCAGCATTTCATTTTCTGGGTGAAGATGAATGAATAAATAAGGATTTGTAAAATGTGTGTTTGGTTCTGGCAAACACGCTCAAGCTTTTGAGACACTGACACACTGTCTCCAGGAATGTGTGTAAGAAATTGTGAATACCTGTAACTAGTGTATGTTATTCTATAAATACTGAAGCTGAAGTTCAGATTTATTCAGAAATACAGACATTATATTAAATCAATAAATCAGCATTATCCAATAACCCCATTAGCAAACCAGCTATATGTAAATGTTTATCCCTAAATTAAACTGACTATCGTTTACTAGCAGAAACTAAGCAACTGCTGACAAGTGAGAGTGCCTGTTTGAAGGTGTGTGTGTGTGTGTGTGTGTGTGTGTGTGTGTGTGTGTGTGTGTGTGTGTGTGTGTGTGTGTGTGTGTGTGAATGTCTCTTTTTGATGAACAGACAAAAGGAGGTTAAGTCAGTTACTTGGTGAAGGATGGCTGCTGATGTGGGTTCATACTGTAGCAGCTCTAACAAGACAAAAGTGCAAAACGCATTAACAAACCAAAAAGTCAACAGCAAATCAGAAAATACAACAGCTAATCAGACAATGAAAGAACAAACCCAAAAACACAACAGAAATTTCAGAAACACATTTTCAGAAATTTCAGCATGAACCCAAAAAGGAAACAGGAGGTCCTTATTAACCATCATATGCTCGTTACTGATGGGACACAGTGTATCACAAGGAAATAAAATTTCACTATCTACTTAGCCCAGCAAAAACAGTTTAATGTGAGGGTACATCTTATCTTAAGTTAAATACGTTATTATAATGAGGAGGAATTGTTTCTTCTGAATAACCCTGCTTCCTCTAGGTGAATTTTCAGTGTCTTAGTGCTCAAAGTTGCAAAGTTGAAGCAACAGCGTATGAATGTTGATGTTCTTCTTCCAGCTGCTCATGTTAGGGGTCGCCACAGCAGGTTACTGGTCTGCATAAATTTGATTTGGTAGGTTTTTTTTTTTTTTTTTTTTTAAACACCAGATGCCCTTCCTGACACAACCCAATTTTATCTGGGCTTGGAACCAGCACTGGGGGTGCACTGTCGTATGCAACCCCAGTGGCTGGGGTCAGTTCCCTGGCTGGGAATCAAACCCAGGCCGCAGTGGTGAGAGCACCATGGCCTAACCACTAGTCCTCCAGGGACCCAAGCAACAGCATATGAATACCACTGGTCATTAATAAAAGCATCATTCATTTAGGCTTATATTTCCTCTTACTGTAAACATCCTCCAACTCTCAAACTGACACACACTGTAGCCAATCAGCAACAAGCATGTGATGTTGAATAAGGACTTTTCTGTTTTCAGGCAATGTTGTGTTTTTGTTTTTTG
The DNA here is from genome assembly GCA_037577455.1 of Pangasius macronema. NCBI lineage: Eukaryota > Metazoa > Chordata > Actinopteri > Siluriformes > Pangasiidae > Pangasius > Pangasius macronema. The sequence continues at coordinate 9,698,731 of CM074959.1, read as the reverse complement.
TTTTTTTTTGTTGTTTTTTTTTGCTGCATTTTTAGTTTGTTAATGTGTTTTGTACTTACAGGCCACCGTACCAAAGGGACATTTATTAATGTAATGAGATAATGGAAAACATTACAGCACATTTGCTGACATTACATTACGACATTAGCTGTCAGCTCATTACAGTGTATCAGAACAGAAATCCCAGTTATGGTGCTGTTTCTGTTCAGAGGAGACATGGACAGATGGAGGGAATGAGGGAAGGAATGAGGGAGGGAATGAGAGAGGGAGGGGTGCTGACTTGGCGTCTCATGAAAGGTGAAATAAAAAGCCATAATTAGATGTTTGGTTAAATGTAAGCCACACATCCTGCATCCCCACGGTTTCTATGTTAACTATAAAAATAACATTAATAAATGAGAATAAAGAATTTCAAAAAGAGCCAAAAAGGTTTCCTTTAAGTTACTGAGGTTATGGTTAGTGTTAGGTTTAGGTGTAGCATTCGTAATTAATCGACGAAATTATTAATACAGTCACCTTCTAAGAGTGTTCCTATCATTCTGTTTGCACACACACACATTTGTAAGTGTTCCACACACTTCCATGATTCCCAGGATGCACCTTCTTTAACATTCATGACCCCTCAGAGTAACACACATGCCCGCATACCCGCTTTAACAATTTATTTATATTCATATAGCAAAGCAGTCATATAGGACATAAATAGAGAGATAAACGTACAGGACATAAGCATACAGTTAAACATGGACTGTATCAAGATTATCAGAAGTAGCAATGCCTTCTCCATGTGTGATGGCTGCAGTGAACAGTGAACAGTATTTTACTAACTGTTTAGCTCTTTTTTTTAGCACTCCCAAAAGCTCTAATGCCGCTTTTGACTTACCTCGGAAGTGGGAACTCGGAACTTTCGCCCTCTTTGCATTCTAGCTACAAAGTGAGGTAAAAAACATGGACACTTCCATGTTCGTCTTTTGTTAGCAACAAGCTAGCCAGCTATCTGTGATGAGTGGTATATATTTTCCTCCTCAAAACAATGTTTTTTTTTAGATTTAACAAATGAATATATTTGAGCATTTTGTGTTCTTCTCCTCCAGACCTGACCATTTTAGAAATAAATCTGTACTGGGGAGCATGTTCTGAATAACACTCTCCTATCTGGACATCGTCTCCATAGCCCTGCACTGGGTTGGGGAGACCACACCGCAGGGGGGCACACTGACACACACACACACACACACACACACACACACACACACACACACGTGCATTTAAAGCTTTGTTTTACATCCCTTCCTCTCCTCTCTTTGTATCTAATTAATCGGTTAATCGATTTGTCTGTCTGCCTGTCTTTAAATATTAATTATTATTTTTCAAATATATTATTCTGTAGATCTTCTGGCACTGTTATATGAGTTCTGCTTTAAACCAGCTCTCTGTAAAATCCTAAACCATTGATGATGTAAAACTGTATGGAATTATATTCATTAATTTACGAACCCCCATTTTGGTCCTGCCAATTCCCACCCACTAGCCAGCTCTCCTGTATTTTTGTACTCAAGATCTCCCAATGACAAGGCAAATGCTTTTCAGTTGCTCCACTCAGAAGCCCTAGAATGTGTTCTCATCAGACATGGTGTTTCTGTCTCATCTTCCTCAAAGGCCGCAGGAGAAAATGAAATGCTTTGTCTTAATTAAACAGACAACAAAACATACACTTTCACTTATTACTATGTTTTGTTTACCCATTGTCTGATGGACAGCTAAGCTCCTCCTACTGTTTTGAAACACCAACAATGCAGGTCCTTCTGAAGCTTATTTCAGGTGACTTTGAGAGAGAGAGAGAGAGAGAGAGAGAGAATATGGGCATGTGTGTGTGTCTGTCTGAGTCTTCTGAACCTCTGGAAACATCTGTGTGTCCCTCCTGCACACTGAAATACCTCTGCTGTTTCTCATTTAATCTCTGTGTGTGTGTGTGTGTGTGTGTGTGTGTGTGTGTGTGTGTGTGTGTGTGTGTTATATGTCTGTCCTCCTCACATATATTTGTCTTTGAACATAATTAAGGCCTGTGTGTGTGTGTGTGTGTGTGTGTGTGTGTGTGTGTGTGTGTGTGTGTGTGTGTGTGTGTGTGAAAAAAAAATAAA
>CM074959.1:9662460-9686026 GCA_037577455.1 Pangasius macronema | reverse complement strand
TCTGCTCTTGGTATTACTGGAACTGCCCTATCTTGGTTCACTTCTTACCTGTCTGACCGTCAGCATTACATCTCTGTTCGCCAGGCTAAGTCCTCTACTGCTCCTGTATCTCACGGTGTTCCTCAGGGCTCTGTTCTTGGGCCTTTACTCTTTATCATCTATATGCTCCCATTAGGTAAACATTATCCGGCATCATGGCTTCAACTTCCATTGCTATGCAGATGACACCCAGCTCTATATCAGTTCTCAACATAACTCTCCTTATCCCACCAACTCCATAACTGCCTGTATTAATGATATAAATGCTTGGATGACCAGTAACTTTCTCAAACTCAACAGTGATAAAACAGATCTACTACTTGTCGGTTCACCAAAAAATGTTGCTCCTTTCTTTGCTGATTATGTTAACATTGCTGGGAACCTAGTTCGACCTTCCACCACCGTTAAAAACCTGGGTATAATCTTTGACTCCTCTCTCTCTTCCTGCCTCACATTTCTTCACTCACTAAATCTGCCTTCTTTCACCTCCTTAATATTGCTCGTTTACGTCCCTTCTTAAATATCAATGACGCTGAGACACTGGTTCATGCCTTCATCTCTTCCTGACTCGACTACTGTAACTCTCTCTTCTATGGTCTACCAAACACAACATTAAATAATCTCCAATATATCCAGAACTCTGCCGCTAGGGTTCTCACGTTTTCTAAGAAATCCTCTCATATTACTCCCATCCTACACAGACTTCACTGGCTACCCGTTCGTTCTTGTATTCAATACAAGATTCTCCTCATCACCTTCAAAGCACTTCATGGTCTCGCCCCCCCCATACATTTCAGATCTCATTCATACTTACTCTCCAGTTCGCACATTACGCTCTTCAGATACTGGTCTACTGTTAATTCCACGCCACAGGTTAGCATCGTTTGGTGGACGAGCGTTCTGTCTCTTTGCTCCCACGCTCTTGAATTCTCTTCCCAAATATATCTGTGATCTTTCTTCATTACAGGATTTCAAAACCCACCTTAAAACACATCTCTTTCTTTCTTGTTTTTCTGATTCATGCCATGGATTTTTTGTTTATTGTCTTTTGTTTTTTTGTCTGCTGTCATGTTGCCATATTGTAAAGCGACCTTGAGTGTGCAGAAAGGCGCTATATAAAATAAACTTATTATTATTATCATTATTAACACACACCAATACTACTCACACCAACACTACACTAACACACACTAACACTACACTAATACACACCAGCTCAATGCTAAATACACCAACACTGCACTAACACACACTACCACTGCACTAAGACACAGCAACACTGAACTAATACACCCTATCACACACCAACTCTACACTAATAGAGGGAATAGAAGTCGAGAAAGAGGGATAATGAATGATAGATGATGGATGACATGTTTTTGTGGTTCTGATTTAAAGAGATTACAGAGGTTTAGAAGAAACCTGAGACTGTTAATCTGTTTGTGTGTGTGTGTGTGTGTGTGTGTGTGTGTGTGTGTGTGTGTGTGTGTGTGTGAGTGTGTGTGTGTGTGTGTTCTGGAGGCAAACATAAACACTGTTATCAGCTGCAGACAGACCAGTGCTCACTGAAGGAGGGAATTAAATTACACACACACGCACACACAATGCATGTCTAGATGTCACATTTTGAAAGATACAAGTGAGTGAGTGTGTGTGTGTGTGTGTGTGTGTGTTTTACAGACTCGATTACTAGTGTGTATTTCTTTTATTGTCTGTATCTATCACTACACTGTGCTGTGTATGAAGTGAACATGGCTGTGCCCTATGCCCTACAAAGGCATGTAGTGTGCATTTAGAAGGAGATGAAAGTTATGGCCAGTGGCTTCCTGTCAGCTAGCATTATCAACATGGATAATGCAATAGCAATATTATCTAAGAAGCTAAATAGCGGTGATGATGTCATTGTGCACAGTTATAGTTCACTGACTGTAATGTGAATGAAGTCACTAAAATCCTAAAGTACTGAAATCCTACCTGTGATAAAGAGGTGATGAGTGAAGGGTCCATCAGTCACTGCCTTCAGTCATTAGTGTTTAATAGGGCCCTTTACTGCAACTGTTTGTAACACTTCCATTTGGAAGGATCCTAAAACATTCTTGCCTTCAATCCACCCTACGGTTATTATTCAGCCACATCAATGCTCTTTAAATCAAAAGTTGATGTTGTGTCATTTTCACTTTTACACTCAAAAGGGACTCATGAAATCAACTTTCTCTCAAGAGACAGTGTTTGTTTAAACCAAAACTAACCTTACTTTCTCTGTGTGTGTGTTTGTGTAGGAGAGACAGACAGCCATGGTCTCACTCCCTCAGTAGGATGTAGGATAAAAGGAGGAGAGACAGAAGAAGGAAAGAAAGAGTGAGACAGCGACAAAAACAACAGGATTATTATATCTGCAGGAAAGAAGACAAAGAGGGAGACAGGAATCATAAAAGGTTGTGATTTGGGACACGACCTGGAGTGGCTGGTTCACTCTCCACTTTTTCTGCTTACTTGTTTTTTCCCACCTCTCCATCTAGTCCTTGCACACTCTTTCACCCAGGCTCCCCTATACACACCCCCTCTGTCATCACCATGTGTCATGTGATTGTGACATGCCGCTCCATGCTCTGGACGCTCCTCAGTATCGCCGCGGCCTTCAGCGAGCTCATTGCATTCCTTAGCACTGATTGGCTCGTTGGGTTCCCACGCGTCCCTGACTCTGCCTCTGAGGCATCCAGTGAGGCCTACCGCCCCACACTGGGGCTTTTCGGGCGGTGTGTGTTTGTTGGCAGAGTCATGTGTGGCCCTTATGCGCTGACATTCAATGAGATCGCGAGCGGATTCTGGAAAGCGGCGGCCATTTTTCTGGCGACGGGAATCCTGCTGCTCAGCGCTGTGGCCTTCACCTCCATTTTCACCATCTGCTTCCAGAGCATCATGAGGAAGAGCATCTTCAATGTGTGTGGACTACTGCAGGGCATCGCAGGTACACAAACAAACACATGCACACACACACACGCACACACACACACATACTCACGTGCGGTAGCTACAAGAGCAGTTTTGTTCACACACTCGCCTGCATACATTCTGTATACTGGGGGATTAAAAGCTCTGTCAATTAGAGGGCAGGTCAGAGTTGTCCATTGGGTTCCATGTCGACTGTAAAATGTTCAGTGATGTTCAGGTTAATAGTAATGTGAACACTGTAGTTCGTATTCAGGGTTGCCCAAAAGTTAAGTCAATATTTATGCATGGAGTCTTCATGGAGTATTCAGAGTCAGGTTATGTAACTGCTTAAGTCGATTTTCTGGATTCGCCATTTATTAAAATCACCTGTATGTAGGTCATGCCTGAGTTTGCCAGATTTTTCTTGAGTAAAAGCAGCTGAAAAAACCCCACAGAAAATCAGGGACAGACATTGTGGAACAAAAAATAAAATACCATTTTTCTTTGCCATTGTATGTAATACAGTGTAACATAAAAGCAAGAGACAATTTACAAATGAAAAATAAAAAAGACTATTGCGATGATATATGATGGCAAGGAGTGAAATAAATCTTATAGGAGTCTAGTACATTGCCTATATACTGTATTACTGCATGAATAGTCCTCTTTGTTATTAATCACATCAAACACTGCAAATTTGGTTTAATTTAACTCTTTATCTGAACACTCATCTGCTACACTTACAGCTCACTTTCAATTCATTCGTAATTTTATCCATAAACATATTAGCCTTTGTGATAAGCAATCTCTGATTAAGTTGTTATCTTACTTTTTTTTTTTTAGCTTGTTTTTGTATCAGTGATGTTTCATGCCGCTTTTCAGCTGCTTTTACAAAGTGTCTGCAAATGACAGACAGGCAGACATACAGACAGACAGACAGACAGACAGTCAGGTTTGTACATTATACTGTAAGCAGGGTGATGTCACTCCAGACCTTCCTGCTGTTTAAACATTTAACACTGCAATAAAGCGCCAGCTGCTAAACTAAACGGCACTGCTCCCCCAAGTGTGTGTGCACGTGTGTGTGATTCACTAACGATGACCTCATAGAGGTCAGAGGTCAAGCCCACAGCTCTTTTTAACTCCACAGCAATTCAAAGTGAGTCAAAATATTTTCACTGTTGTGTCATCTCCATTCGGGATTTTCTCTCCCTCTCCCTCTCTATCTGTGTGTGTGTGTGTGTGTGTGTGTGTGTGTGTGTGTGTGTGTGTGGAGAGTTGTGAGTCACATGAGAAGCTGAGTGTATTTTGGTGTTACAGAATACTGTGATTAGAAAGGGAGGATAAACTGACCTTTCACCTTTAGTCAGTTCCACTGAGGTGCATGTTGCATTCTGGGTACCAGACATTAGACTGTGTAGCCCTTTCTAACAGGGTGCTTGTGCCTGATCTGGAACCTTTCTCCACATTAAACTGCAGTAAAATACTAATGTGCCCATGAGCCCCACTGGAACCGTTTAAATATGCAGTGTTCTGGTGCAACTCAGTCATGATTTCATCGACTCGCTAAACATAAACATCTAGATTCCACACAGATTTTAGTCCTGTCTGAATCCATCATGTCAAGTAATTCTTTTCATTCTACACATACACGCAGTACATAGGACTGTACATGCATAGGGAACGATTGCTCTGTTTTTTACCTTCTACAAAGTAAGCAGTAGAAATAATCTCTGGTAGTATAAGTATCCCATCTGCACTGACGTGGTGATAAAGATTGCATTATATCCTGTGGGGAAAAGGCATTTTTCACACACTTTTTCTTCAGTTTAAAGGCACTCCAGGACTCTTTTTTGTCTCCTATCGTAATCAAAGCTAAACCTAGTTTAAAACCAGAGTTGAAAATAAAGAACAATTAAATATAGATGAAATTCAAAAGGATATGTCATCATCATTATGCTAGGAAAGGTACAGTCTACTGCTGCATTCGACTTACCTTGGAAGTGGACAGACAGCTCAAAGCATTATGTCGTTTTTGACCTCAGCGAACTGTATCGTCAGTCAACCTTATAGATTTAACAAGGAAATATGCCTGTATGTGGATTAATCTAAAGAAAATACTTGTATACAGCCATGTCGATTGGACATCACTTGCTGAACTCGGGCTTACGAGTAGGAATTCTGACTTGAGGGGGCGTTTACTTTGGTTTTTCCTTGTCAGAGGTCAGAAATTCAAATTACAAATTTTAGTGGAATATTATGGTCATGTGACCTAGTAACGATCAAGCAAAACTCGTGTGGCCATTGTACCCAACAACTAGCACTTATAGTAATCAAAGTCAAAACAATCAGCGTGTATTAAGTGAGGTGAATGTAGTATGCATGGAATTTTTAATGACAGTGTATTCATCATCTCCATGATTTATACGGAGATGCTTATCCCATTTGAATCAATCATAATTACTACAAACACCCTCCAGCAACAGTGTCCAGGAAATGTTATCCTGTCCAAATAGTCTGAACGTTATCAGGTCAGTGGAATAACAAAAGGAGAAGTTTTAAGTTGTGTTTTGATGTTCCTGGACCACTGGGAAGAAAAAAAGTTGCTAAATGCAAATCATAAAACTTAACAAAATGGAAAAGGATGGAAAAATATGACAATAAAGCAAATTATAGTTTAAAAAAGTGAAAAATAACAAATAAATAAATACATAAGGAATGCTCCCCGTAGCTGTTGTTATAGCGAATGAAAAATTTGGCCATGTGATGGTGTGCATCCAATCAAATTCTGTCAATTTTCTGCTAATTTATCTGTAAACAATTGGTGCTTTCGTGGATAAACAGAGTAAAATTCCCTCTTCTTATAAAAGGCTGGAAAAAACTATGCAAGGTAAACAATAAATGACCCGGATTACATAAAATAAGGCTTTACGTGCACAGAAGACAAGCATGGTTAGTGCAGAGCACAGTGTGTTTTGTGTAGTGAGTTATTGGCAGCAGAAAGCATGAAACCATCGAAATTCAAAATGCATTGAGAGACAAAACGCTAGGCAAGGCTGGTGTGTTTTTCGAAAGAAAGCAACAAGATCTGGACACAAAATGATCAAAAACGTGTGCACTGTTCAGGGGCACGCACTTCGTGCATCGTACAAACTCGCTCATCGCATTGCAAAATGCAACAAGGCCCACGCAACTGCAGAGGATCTTGTTTCACCCTGCGCAGTTGACGTGCCCAGGGAGCTCCTCGGCGAATGCACTCCAACTAAACGAATCAACAGGTCTATTCGATTGAGCCATCCTGATTTTGAGACTCTTATCAAACTGAGATCACTCCCTCAGGTTTCCCTTTGATTTGCACAGGCTATGATTTCAGCTCTGTTCTTGTTAGCAGCAGTTAAATCTTATGATTATGTTTATGCGTTTATTAGTTGTGTGTTTTTCATATTGAGTGTACAATTTATAATTCAATATCTGGTTCAGTGTTTGTTTTATTTGTTAGGCTAGGTAAATTGCACTTACTCAGGATTATGTGTATGCAATTATGTAGTGACCCATTTTCATATTAATGTCATGTGAATAATTAATTTTGCACTTTATTAAACATATGTGTTTCATTTAATAAACTGATACTTTCAATTGTAAGTATTTATAAAGTACAACCTTTAACAACTCAATATGTAAGTTGATTTATTTCCTATTATCTAGTAAGTAGTAAGTAAGTAGTAAATGATTATTATCCAACTTTATTAGGCCTATGCAATGGATAATTATTATTAGTATTAATATAGTATTGGTAACATTATTATGCAAAATTAATATGCATTTCTTGGTTCACATCCATATGATAAATAACTCTATTGTAGTGTTGGGTCATAAAATGTGGGTTCTGAAGTGAAATCAGTTGAGAACTGCTTTTCTAGAGTGTTCCAGAGTATCAAAAGGCCTGAATTTAGATACAGAGAGCAGATAAGTGTCAGAAGATCAGAGTGTGTGAGCAGCTGAGGGGAAATGCACAAGGAGCTGGTGAAGGTGTTTAGGTGTGATCGTGATGTTCTCTTGGGGTCTGATGTGGGTGAGAACATTAACAGCACTGCAGTGGTCAAGTCTAAATATAACACCTGTGGACAAGTGCACAGCTGCAGTGTGTTAAAGTGAGCGACAGTTTCTTTAGGTGAAAGTGTGTTTAATGTGTATAATATGACGGTGAAGTGATTTTTGAAAAAGTTAATGTGACGTGTTTTATTTCCTTTAGTGTAGGTGGGGATACAATCAGTGTGTGTGTGTGGATGTGTGTGTGTAAGAGGTCAGAGAATTTCCTCCTAGAGTCTGAGCCACTGCCCTGATGTGTTTGGCCAGTGATCTCTTAATGACGTCTTCTTGCTGCTCTTCATTAAGTTGATGGAAATAGAAAAACACTTCAGTCATTNACACACACACACACACACACACACACACACACACACACACACACAGGTAATCACACCTACAGATAATCACAAGATGATCACAGATGATCACATAGATGATCACATATGCACGCAGACACACACACAAATAATCACACACAGATATTCACACACAGTAATTACAAATGCACCAGTAAACACACACACACACACACACACACACCACACACACACACACACAGATACTCACACACAGATATTCACACATAGATAATCACACTTAGATTAACACACCCAGACAATTACACACACAATCCTACACACAGATAATCATACAGATATTCACGCACAGAAAATCACAGAGACACGCAGTTAATCACACAAAGATAATCACACACACACAGATAATCACACACACACACACACACACACACACACACACACGGTTGTTTTACAGAAGAATTCTTTTATAGTCATTCTACAGTGCAACTCCTAAATGTATGCTGAGCCATGATTGGTTGGTCCACCGATGTTCTGAGCCCCAAATTGACCATTTGGGCTTCAAGCTGATCTGACTGGCCAATCAGGGTGGTGCTATAAGCTGTGATTGACAGCTTTATGCAGCTATGTGATGTGCAGAGCACTTCAGGCTCATAGTGATGATGATGATGATGATGATGATGATGATCAATGTGTCATCATTAAAATCTCACTTTTCTTCCTCTTAATGAATTATGGCTCATCCTGTCTCTGTACACACCAGTAATATAGTGCAGCTGTGTGTGTGTGTGTGTGTGTGTGTGTGTGTGTGTGTGTGTGTGTGTGTGTGTGAATTGAAACCATGCCTCCGATCAGTCAGCAGCGGTTGGACAACATGTGGAAAGAATTTATGACCCAGTTTTCATTTCCTCATCTAAAACAGAGATAGAGACAGAGAACGAGACAGGGAGAGTGAGAGTAAGGGAGAGAGAGGGACATAGAGACAGGGAGAGAGTGAGACAGTCTGTTTTTCATTTGCTGAAGTCTTGATTGGAGTGACAGAGAGTGGGTGGAGAAACACACAATTCCCCATTTGCAAATGGTTTTCTCTCTCTCTCTCTCTCTCTCTCTCTCTTTCTGTATGTTCCTGATCCTCGGTCAGTTCCTGTGTACAGCGGTGTTAATTCTGTGTGTGTGTGTGTGCGAACACAGGTCTGTTCCTGATCCTCAGTCAGTTCCTGTGTACAGCGGTTTAATTTTCTCTCTCTCTCTCTCTCTGTGTGTGTGTGTGTGTGTGTGTGTGTGTGTGTGTGTGTGTGTGTGTGCGTGTGCAGGTCTGTTCCTGATCCTGGGTCAGTTGCTGTACGCAGCAGGGTGGGGCAGTGAGAAGGTGAAGCAGTACTGCGGTGTGAACTCGTCAGCATATAACCCAGCGCTGTGCTCAGTGGGCTGGGCTTTTTACACAGCGCTGCTCGGCACCGTGCTCAGCTTCATCAGCGCCGTGTTCAGCGCACAAGCCGAGATCGCCACGTCCAGCGACAAAGTCCAGGAGGAGATCCAACAGGGCAAAAACCTCATCTGCCTCCTCTGAGAGAGAACCACAGGAGAAACAGAGGCCCTGATGTCAGTCACATTAATGCCAGCGTGACAGCAAACTAATGATGAGAACAAAACCACTTTTATTTCATCTCACCACTAAAATTCTGCTCTTTATTGTGTTCTGATGTGGGAGAAAATCCTCCTTCTTCATTTTTCTCTCTGTGTCCTTTGACTTTACTCTTTCGTTTTGTTGTTTTTGGTTTGTTTCATATTTTTGGTTTCTACTCACTGAAATGAAGAATGAAATTGTAAATAAGTGTGTATATACTGTACATAATGATGATGATGAGGAGGAAACATCTCAGTGATGAAGGTGCTGAAACCACTAAACCACTGTCAATTCCTGTTATGGGTCGAAGTTCTGCACATGTTTAACCAGGAAGCAGGAAGTTTACTCCCACTGTTCCTGGATCAGTTCCTGGTTGTAAAACCCAAGTAGACCTGCGCAGGTGAAACTGACTCTGGATCAGTGGACTAAAGGAGTCAAGACCTTTGTTAAGAATCTTCTGTGTTCTTCCTTTATTTCTTCCTTCTTTTTCCGCACAACCCTTTTCTTTTTCCTCTTATTAGTCTTACTTTTTCTTTCCTCTCTCTCTGTTTTCTTCATATCTTCCTATATCTTTCCTTTTCCTTTTTTACTTCCTTCCAGTCTCAGGACAAGAAGCAAGAGGAAGAGAGATTATTGTACAACAGGAAAAGCCCTAAAGTCATNTGTGTGTGTGTGTGTGTGTGTGTGTGTGTGTGTGTGAGAGAGAGAGAGAGAGAGAGAGAGAGAGAGAGAGAGAGAATAATCACCAGCCACATAATCACTGCTCTCTGCCAAATAAATAAACCTGACTGAACTTTGCTGGTTCTCTCCGCCTGTTTTTCCCTTCAGACTTCCAGTAAAACCGAAAGACGTGTGTGTGTGTGTATGTGTGTCCTCATAGATCTTGAGCCAAAGGCTGATCACCACTCTGCATGACATCACCTTCTCTAATCCCCACGTGAGTGTGTGTGTGTGTGTGTGTGTGTGTGTGTGTGTGTGCGTGTGTGACTCACATCCTGTGTCAATCAGTGTGAACAGAGACTCATAGCAACAGAACAATGACAGAAACACAAGGCACAAAGGAGAAAAACAGATCCTGCTGAGAGACAGACAAATACAGAGAGTCAGAGAGAGAGAGACAGGAGAGACAGAAAGACAAGGAAAAAGTGAGAGAAGAAAGAGACAGAAAGATTGTTTCCAGATTTTACAGTTTTATTTTTATTCCCAGCACTGTATGCATGTGCATGAGAGGGAGAAGCAGAGAGACAGACAGAAAGAGTGAGACAGATGGAATGAGAGGGAGTAATAACTAAATTAAATCAACCTGTCTCTGTTTCTGATTCACACACACCATAAACCTGCCATTTTAAAAGTCATTCAACCAATCACAGCTCTGAACAACATGTGAGCAATCACAGCNCAAGTAGCCAGTCACAGCTCAGTACAACACCTGAGCAACCAATCACAGCTTAGTACAACACTTGAGCAACCAATCACAGCTCAGTACAACACCCAAGTAGCCAGTCACAGCTCAGTACAACACCTGAGCAACCAATCACAGCTTAGTACAACACTTGAGCAACCAATCACAGCTCAGTACAACATCCAAGTAGCCAATCACAGCTCAGTACAACACCTGAGCAAACAATCACAGCTTAGTACAACACTTGAGCAACCAATCACAGCTCAGTACAACACTTGAGAAACCAATCACAGCTCAGTACAACACTTGAGAAACCAATCACAGCTCAGTGCAACACCTAAGTTGCCAATCACAGCTCAGTACAACACCTGAGCAACCAATCACAGCTACTGGATCATCTGTGTGTGTATGTGTGTGTCTGTGTGTGTTTTCCGTTACCAAATTTGTGTAAATATAAAAAAAAATAGATCAAAGGGTTCACCATGGCTGCTGTTGCAGTTTACTGTGGGAATGCTGAGTGTGTGTATTTTAGCCACAAGCAGCAGGTTTTCATAGCACCATGCCGGCACACACATGCACACACACACACACACACACACACACACACACACACACACACACACACGCACACACCGGCTCACTGCAGGATGTTCATGCGCAGTGTGTTTGAGTAAATAAATGATCTGGTTTTGATTAGAGGGAGGACAGTGTGACACACACACAAGGTAAACACTGCTTGTGTGGTAACACTCTGTGGGTTTGTTTGCCTGTGTGTGTTTTAAACATGAAACAGAAGAGAAGACAAGAGAAGAGAAGACAAGAGAAGACAAGAGATTCATGCTTCCAGATTTGTTGGTTTTCCACCCAGTTGAGTTGTGTTTATCTGTGGGGAAATTGGGATTGGATAGTGGATAGCATGGTCTCCTCACAGATCTAGGGTCCCTGGTTCCAAGCTCAGTTTACTGTCACTCTGGCATTTCACATGTTCTCCCCGTGTCCATGTCGGTTTCCTCTGGGTTCTCCAGTTTCGTCCAACTTTCCAAAAACATGCAGGTAGGTGGATTGGCTATGCGAAATTACCCCAGATGTAAATGAGTGTATTCAGGCTATATTTACACCTCACACCCAGTGCTCCTGGGATAGGCTCCAGATCCAAAGCTTACTGAATTTCAACTGAGTGATTTCATTATATATATAAACAGTTTTGATGCTCATATAAGCATGCCAGCCCAATGATCATCCAGTATTTCATAAACTGATTTGAAACACACCAAGACACCAGGAATAAGGTCAAACATATATTCATATGCGTGGTCTACAAATGACGTGGAACTACTACTTATGGCTGCACTTCATAACAAAATGTCTGCCCAGCTCTCTACAACACACTTATCCAGCCTGAAACACACAGTTGTCTCCACTCTCTGGACTTTTGGTTCGACTTCCTTTGTGTTCCCACTATTACTTGTGTCGCTTGTAGTTTGTGTCTTTCGGGTGTTTTTTAATGAGTGCTTCTGTTGTCAATTGTGGGTGTGTACTGTCCATCCAGCATTTTTTCAGTTCTGATGAAAAAAAGTGAATGCTAGGATGATTAGCAGTGCAAGCTAACTGCACTAGCTATGTACCCTCACCAGAGGCACTAACAATCTCTGCTCCTTCCTTCTAAGCATTACTTTTCTCTTTAATGAGTAACCAATGTAATGTTGTGTATGACAGTTTGCTCCAGCTGTCCAGAAAAATGCAGATTGGTGGATTAGGCAGTGCTTTTGTGCAGTGGTGGCCAAACAGTTAAGGCTCTGGGTTACTGATCGGAAGGTCAGGGGTTCAAGCGCCAGCACTGTCAAGCTGCTGCTGTTGGACCCTTGAGCAAGGCCCTTAACCCTCTCTGCTCCAGTGGTGCTACATCATGGCTGACCCTGTGCTCTGACCCTACCTTCCTAGCAAGCTGGGATATGTGGAAAAACTGCATTTCATTGGCTCTGTACTCGTACTCTGCACAATGACAATAAAGTTGAATCTTAATCTTTAGCTTCTCTAAATTGCCCCCAGTGGTGAATGGGTTTGTGAATGTGTGTGAATGATGCCCTGTGATGGACTGGTGTTCCATCTTGGGTAAATTCTTCCTTCGTGTGCCCAGTGTTATTAGCACTGGCTCTGGATCCATCATGACTCTGACCAGCGTGAACCAGTTACTGAAGATGATTGAATGAAGATGATGCCATCTGTACAATTTTTTCTTCCATTTTTGCATGTCAAACAGTAAATGGGAACTCACTGCAGGGTGGAACTAAAGTTGTGAGTGGAGAACTAAAGATATGCCACCCTCAATACCACGACTGAGGTGAGACCCTTGAGCAAGGCACCGATCCCCAACTGCTCCCCGGGCGCCNGTGTGTGTGTGTTCACTACTGTGTGTGTGCACTTGGATGGGTTAAATACAGAGCATACAAATTCTGAGTATGTGTCACCATACTTGGCCACAAAGTCACTTCACTTCACTTCACTTCAAAGCTAAAAATGTCATACCACACACACCATATGATTGGTCCAAGGAATAATTTGAGCCAATCATTTGGATTTGGCACATTACTGACTCATACTGAGCTGTCGCTTTCATACTCACAGCTGTCATTGAAATTGCAGCTCCATGTTGCATGTGTCCAAAGAAAACGAATGGGCACCTGTCACTTTGTTGCTCACTAGTTTGAACATAGGGTCTGGGAGCAGAATCAAGTTTGACAGTACCCCCTGGACTTTTGGTTCTACAGTGAGGGATACCTGAAAGCACTTCAACCTTGTTTTCAAAAATACATGTGGATCTGTACAGATGTGGTGGGAGCCTCAGTGCAGTGAGGGATGAGTGACCATTCTGTACATGGTGTAAACTTCACATGCAGGTTCTTCTTCACAGCATGAACATTCAGCCATTTTCTTCACTGAGGTCGTTCAGTCCTTTATCATCTCAACACTTCACTCCTGCAGCTCTCTCCATGTTAATCTTTCTGCATGTAACCTCGAGTCCTTTCAGCTGATCTGAAATGCAGCTTTCGACTTTTTTTCATCCACAACGCTACTATGTTTCCTTCACCGGCTTCAATTGTGATTACGTTTTTGACCGTTTTATTTTGACGAATTTACACTGTTTTGTAACTTGATTTTTAGAAGTATTGTGTACTTCATGCAGAACAAGCAGAACACATGAGTAGGCTTCATACTATGTGGACACAGACTTTTGTTTTATTCTTTAGGGCTTGTTATTTTACAGGATTTTAAATGTTCTGTTTAGACAGAAATCCTGAGCCGAACATTGCTATAATTTATTAATGTTGACATGTAAGAGAGTTTTAATATTTCATTATCGATGAAATATTAACTTTCTTACACTGTGCAAGTAGATTTATCACCTCATACTGATCACCTCATAATTATCACCTCATAATCCACAGACAAATCCATTATTTACATGGAATAATGAGCAACCTAAATGCTTTCAGCCCTTTATTCAGGCTCATTCAAGGTTCAAGGTTCTTTATTTGTCACGTACATATTACATACATGTGATGTAGTTACAGCACTGTGCAAAAGTCTTAGGCACCCTATTTTTTTTTAGTACAAACTTTGTTATAGATTTTTATTTTCTACATTATTGATTCAGTGCAAAAACATTTTAGATTTCCAAACATTAGTTTTCCAGCACAAAATGAAATGTTACAGAACAATGTTTGTATGTTAGTAAAGAAAGCAGAATATTACATAAGAGACACTTTTCAGACACAAAAAAAAAAAAAAAAAGACAGAATGAAGGCTGCTGGGTTTTGCTGCAAAAATAAGAAGTAAGTGTGACAGTCAAAGTCTCCAGAAGAACCGTGGCTGCTTCTGCAAGATGCTCAGTAACACTTACATATAAAATTACACAAATTGTACCTGAGACTACTATTTTCTTTAAGAGCAATGGGCTGTCACACCAAATATCAACTTTGTTTCATTTATTACTGTTTACCGGTCTTTATAGTATTTTTTAAATGTAGAAACATTTAATTTCATTATTTTTGGAGGCATCATTGCTCTACAGCATTGCTTTGCACGTGCCTAAGACTTTTGCACAGTATATATGTAGTGAAATGTTTTTCCTTAGTGCCTCATCCCACAGTGCAGCAGTGATACATAATCAATATAAAGTGAAACTATATAGTGAATATAATTATAAAGTGAATATAATAAAAGCAGAATATAATGAATCAAATAGAAAAATAGAATAGCATCTAGTAGACAAATATAGACTTTACATGTAAAAAATATGCTTAGCAGCTTTTAGGGGAGTGTAGTGTGCAAAAAAAATTGTGTGCAAGAGTTTTTATTTGACATTCATGTTTAATAATATTTATAATTATAATTATGCATTTATACTTTCTTTATGAACCAATAAAAAGCAGACATGCTTGATGATTTGATTGTGTTAGCCACCGAGGCGCTGGTGCAGTGCTGTAATTCCACTCCCGGCCAGCAGGTGGTGAGATCACATGCTTCGTCCCATCGTGAACTTTGACCTTTGGGATTCGACACGCCGGAGTGTGTTGCTGTGTGGACCACGTGAATTCCACGGAATATCCGTGATGGATTAAATCTGAACCTCTGGTTGAGAACGCTGTCACTTTTTATCCTGTAATTAATTGGGGTTTAAAGGCATTTTAGGTAAGTAATCAGTGTTAGAGAACAGGCTAACAGGCTCGCGAGCTAAAGTAGCATTTCATGCAGTGTTTATGTGTTAGCTTGACGAAGCTAACCAGGCTAACTGTGTAGAGGTGTTGTCCACTATGGCTATCAAGTCTAGGCTTTTATCTGCAGTGAACACAGATGTAAGAGATGATGATGATGATGATGATGATTGTGCAACTTTCAGAGAAGACTGTCTGAGTTTCTTTATTTGGAACTCCATTTAATTTCCTAGCTGCAGGAATAAAAGCTGTTAGATTTATGTTTGTTTCTGTTGCAGTGTGAAATGGGGAAGCCGGTGAAGAAAAAGAGTGTGTGTGATAAAGTGCGCAGGAGTAGTGCACATGAACAGATTAAAATGAACCCATTTGAAGTGAAGATTAACAAGAAGAAGTTTGATGTATTGGGCCGAAAGAGCAAACACGATGTGGGACTTCCAGGCGTGTCTCGCTCTAAAGCTCATAACAAGGTAACACCTGTCTCACGCCCTGTCTCACGCNTATCATTTTAAAACTCATAACTAGGTAATACCTGTCTCACATTTTGTCTCACCCTCCGTCACGCTCCCTGTCACCCTCTGTCACGCTCCCTGTCTTACCCTCCGTCTCACCCTCTCTCTCACTCTCCGTCTCACTCTAAAGCGTACAATAAGGTGACCCCTGTCTCACTGTGTGTGCGTGTGTTGTATACGGTGGTTTACAATCCTAGATTCATAGAGGTTTTCCTCATCACCGTCACCTCTGGCTTTTTCATTAGGGATCTATATCAATATAATATTTCTTTAAAGCTGCTTTGTGACAGTGTCTGTTGTTAAAATTCAGCTGAATTGGGCTTGTGTGTGGTTTTTTGTGTGTGCAGCGTAAACAAACTCTGCTGAAGGAGTTCAGAATGAAACACAAAGTGAACTCATTCATTGATCGACGTTTTGGAGAGTACGACACCAAGATGGCACCTGAGGACAAAATTCTGCAGAGATTCGCCATGGAGAGACAGGTAACAGTGCAGTGAGACAGGTAACAGTGCAGTGAGACAGGTATACTCAACCAAGCGCAGAGTATCAAGAATACTGTAATAATATACCTGTTAAAGGAGCTGGAATTAAAGCAAGGAATGATCCAAGCTGGGGTGGTGTGACGCATCAAAGCAGATTGATTATTTTCCTATAACAGAATGTCCCCAAGTGTTTTACTCATCTTATACCACAGCAATTTGCCAATGATTAAATGTTTTTATTTATTACATAATGACATGTCACTTTTTACCCATTTTGTAGTTGCACTTAATGTTGTGGAACATCTGCAAAACATGTTAGTTCCTTTTATCACTTGTGTAATAGTGACTATCAACAGTCGTTCCCTCACCAGTTTCTCTTTCTTCTCTTTCTTGAAGTTAAATTAACCAGAGAGCACAAGCTGAAGACTTTCTCATGGTGGAAACTGTAATGTAACAGCTTTACCTCTGTTACAGCGCCCTGAAACTGCACTCCTTCCATAAATATATAAATAAACGTCTTCTTAGAGAAAACTTCACCATATCAACGACTGCATGTTTTTTTCTTTTTTTTGTTTTGTTAAATAACAACACCATTTCAATCTACTTATTATTAGGCTTAGATTATGTGGATCATTCACCAAATAAGTCCCTGTGAGTGAGCTGTTTGATATCTTTCCCATTACATAATCTTGTTCGCGTAATTATATTTGGACACCAAACGTCGACGTGATGACAGTCTCGAGCTGTTATAGAAAATTAATCAACACCTTCTGACCAATCAGAATCCAGTATTCGACTGTGCTGTGGGAGAAAGAGATGTAAGGGAAGAGTAATAAGGGCCTGAAACAGTGTACTGCACTGAAGAATCTTCATTAACACTAATAAAGAATTAAAAATTGTAAGATAAGTAAGATATAAAAGCAATAATAGAACACTTGTCTGTGTGCTGTGTTGTTTATATGTCTCCTGATTGTGTTGTGTGTGTGTGTGTGTGTGTGTGTGTGTGTGTGTGTGTGTGTGTATACACAGCGTACTCAGGGGAAGAAGGACATGTTTAACCTGAATGATGAGGAGGAATTAACGCATTATGGACAGTCCCTGGCTGAGATGGAGAAGTTTACAGATGGAGTAGACAGCGACAGCGACTCGGAGGAGAAAGGCCTGCTCTCCGGTTAGAACACACACACACACACACACACACACACACTATTACCATAGATATTTAACAAAGTGTAACTCTATAATAGCTATAATAACATTTGTGTGTGTGTGTGTGTGAAGCTGAAATCACGGCGTCACACTTCGGAGGAGGTGGAGGTCTACTGAGGAAAAAAACCAGTGAAGAAGAAGAGGCAAAAAACAAAACGCGTCAGGAGCTCATCGAGGAGCTCATCCTCAAATCCAAGCAGGAGAAGGTGAAGAACGCACAGCAGCTAAAGCTGTTCTCGATGCTAACGCTACAGTTAGCTGTTATGCTAAATGAATAAAGCTAGTTTATGTCTGTAGTTAGCTGTGTACTAGTGATGATTGTAATGGTTATTGTGTGTGTGTGTCTTTGTGTGTGTGTGTGTGTGTGTGTGTGTACGCCGTGTGTAGCGAGAGCGTCAGACACAGAAAGAGGAGACACATGAGCTGACGGAGAAACTGGATCAGGAGTGGAAGTCCATCCAGAACCTTATGGCACTATTTTGAGGGTTTCTTGCCCTCCTCCTCTTCCTGTTTGGCTTCCACTCCTACTCCTGCTGTCCTTATTGTGGTATTCACAATAACATGGAATAACACCATAAGGCAATAACACACTTGATTTTAGAGTGTATAGTGATTACAGTAACAGTGTTTTTATTACTCATGTTAATAGACACTCTATAATAAACACTGGTAATGTGTTAATAACACTGTAATTACCCCAGTAATATTCTGTAATGTCAGAGAATGATGCTCTCTCTGCCGAATCTCTGACTCGTCACTAAGCTGCTTTCTGATAGGTCAGATACAGTAAAGTGCTCACTAGAGGGCGCAGGTGATCTTAATCTTACAGATTCTCTCAGAAATGTGTGAAATGTGACTCCGTCAAACATTCAGGCCTAACTGTGAAAAATATTATATTCCACAGTGAGTTAAGTGTAATTTAGTGTATGATCAGACTCACTATTCTGTCTTTGAGTGCTCATATATGTTTGTTTGTATGTGTGTGTGTGTGTGTGTGTGTGTGTGTAGCTGGATGAATATGACATGATGGTGCGGGAGTTGGGATTTGAGATGAAAGCTCAGCCATCTGAGAAACTCAAAACACCCGAGGAGATCGCCAGAGAGGAGAGAGAGAGACTGCAGAAACTGGAGGTAACACACACACACACACACACACACACACACACTCAACCCTGAACACGCACTTTACCTAGTTCTGACTATCATTTCTATCACACTAAAAATACACAGCTTTACATTTGTCCACAATATTCTCTCACACAGGCTGTATCCTCACAAACATCACAAACATGCTGCCTACCTAGGGCACTTCTTCTTGAACACATAGAACACAGCCTGAGTGAGGGGATTTTAAAGCGCATTTGATGTCATTTACTGTATGTGTGTGTGTGTGTGTGTGTGTATTGCATAGGCTGACAGACGGAGGAGGATGGAGGGAGAGGTGGAGGAAAATCCCAAACACACACACACATCAGCTGACGACCTCAACGATGGATTCATCCTCGACAAGGACGATCGTAAAACACTGTCCTACCAGGTACACACACACACCCACACACACACACACACACACACCCCAGACAAGTAGATTTAACAAGCAGAAAAATGTGATGTGATGCGCCTCAGCGCCGTAACTAGAGCATGAGCTTCTGGTTCTTCTGTACTGCACACGTCACCTGAGGCATGATCTGCCTGACATGGAATGTTTTTTACAAGGCGGATTCGTAAGCGTGCACGGATTACAGGTGATCTTTCAGAGTCAGGAGCACACTAGCGAGATTTGAATATGATCTTTTACATGTGATGTGAGAACAGAACACCACAGCTCACAGCTGGAATATTGACCAGTGACATGCTGACTTTTTTAATCTAACCATGAAATAAATATATACAGTGGCGACCAAAAGTTAGCGTGTACCTAGGCTAAAGACCTTCAAACTCACAGCTTCACACATTTCATGTTGCCGTATATTTCTTGTGTTAAGTCGCTGTCTACTTTCTTTCCATAAGAGGTCATTTCAAAATCCAGTAATAGCTGAGAGACAGATTTATTTCAGCTGTTATTTACCTCAGGTTTGTTGGCCTGCTTGCTTGGAAACACATTTTCAGTTCAGTCCACTAATTATCTATGGGATTCAGGTCATGGCTTTGTGATGGCCACTCCAGTCCTTTCATTTTGTTGCCTTCAAGCCATTTTCTTACAACTTTGGAGATACGCTTGGGATCATTGTCCTGTTGGAAGTCGCAGATACGACCAAGTTTTGACATTCTTGCTGATGTCTTGCGGTGTTGCTTTAGGGTTTCTAGATAATCCTCCTTCCTCATGCCATGAATTTTCTTCTGTGCGCCAGTCTCTTCTCCAGCAAAACACCCCGCAACATGATGCTGCCACCTCCATGCTTCACAGTTGAGATGGTGTTTTTTGGATTAAAGGTCTCACCCTTTTTCCTCCACACATAAGGCTGATCATTATGGCCAAACTGTTCATCTGTCTAGAGAACACTTCTCTAGCAGCCTAGGTGTTCATCTTGGTAATTACTTTGCAAACTTCAGTCTGGCTTTTTTTAATGCTGGTCTTCCTCGCGTGACAGTGTTTCAGGCCGTGATGTTTTAGGATTCTCGTTATAGTGGATGTTCATTCGTTGGAACCTGATGCTTCCAGCCTCTTCACCAGTTGTTGTCTTGGGGTTCAGTTAAACCTTTTGGAGGTTTCAAGTAAGTAGGGACTTTCAAGTAAACTAGAGAAATAACTTACTACATCATAGACACACCCAGGGTTCTAAATCATATTTGTGTGCAACTCTTTGTACAGTTACTCTTGGTACCTTCTTTTTTTTTATTGCTCCTAAGGAGGAACTTGACTTACGGCAGGCAACAGTCTTTTCCCGAGGTCTTGGCTGAGCTGCTTGGACTTTTCCATGGTGTCAAAGGCATAAAGGCACTGGCTCTAAAATACAGCCACAGGTGCACTACTAGTTAACTCCTACTTATAACACCTGACCAATCAGCAGCTTCTAAAAGTCATTACGTCAATTTCTGGAAAGAAAGGGACAGACGAATTGGTGTATGTAAACTTTATGCCATTGGAATTCTGATGTATTGAATTATAACTGAAATAAGTCTGTCTATGATTGTTTTAAATTTACCTCTGATGTGAACAAAGTAGGTGCTTTAATTGACTTGCCGAAAGAAATCTACGGCAACATGAAATGCGTGGTGTTGTGGAAAACCTAGCCTAGGTGTATATAAACTATTAGTCTCAACTGTAGTTAAGAGCCACTAAATATATTTATAGAAATAAGGCTGAAAAATTTGACCAAGAATAAAAGAATAGACCTATAATGAAGCATCTGAATGAACACATTACACATAAGTTTTTAATGGTAATGATAATTAGAGAGTGTGAAAATGCTTTTTGCTCTCCTGTACTGGTTCAGACAGTTTGAGCAGCAGATCGACGATGAAAACGTCAGCCATGTGGAAACAGTTACTAAGAGGGACATTAGACAAGCGATTTGTAAAAGGACTAGATCGCTTTTTGATGACACAAGAAAAAAACACAAATGACGAGAAAATGATTGGCGTGTGTGTGCAAAGAGGGTGTATGTCCTTGGGAAGTGGAACGTTGAGGAAGAGGAAGGGGAAGGAGGAGATGATGAAGAGGAGGAGAATGATGATGAAGGGGGTGATGATGATGATGATGATGATGATGATGATGGTGGTAGTGGGGGTGATGAAGACAATGATGACGAGGATGATGATGATCACTCTGATTTGGAGGACAGCAGAGATGATGAGGAGGATGAGGAAGAGGAAGATGACGAAAAAGAGGAAGAGTCTATTGCTGAAGTGAATCACATTCTGAGCGAAGAGGAGATGAGAGAGATTCAGGACACAGCCCGTGCAGAGCTGCCCTACACCTTCACAGGTACAAAGAGACAGATAGACAGAGACGGGAGAGGTAGATAGAATGGTGGAGGGTGGACAGACAAAAAAGAGGGAAAGAGACCGGGAAGGAGACTGATCGTGTGTGTGTGTGTGTGTGTGTGTGTGTGTGTGTGTGTGTGTGTGTGTGTGTGTGTGTTTTAGCTCCTGAGTGTTACACGGATCTGAAGGCAATGCTGCAGGGTCACTCGGCTGAAGAACAGTGCCTCATACTTGAGAGAACAAAGAAGTGCAATCACCCCAGTCTGGCTGTGGGAAACAAAGCTAAATTACAGGTGACCTTTGACCTCTGATGTGACATCACACACTTAATTAGCAGTTTCAGCGAATTCAGCCGTGTTTCAATAATGTTTCAACACTAACTTAGCTAACTATCTCCTGCTGCTGAATGAGGAAATATTCACACAAGGAGTAAAGAGTGGAATTACGACAGATAGTGATGTGACGACGTCACGTAATACCCTTAAATCCAAGTTTTGAACAGAAAAGTTCTCACCACAGCAGACACCTTTAAAGTTAAATGGTTGTGTATATTTAAATAGTACCCAGAGCTGGAACCCATTTTTTTGTAATGGGTTTCAGTCAATCAGACCATGGGGGTGGAGTTTAACTTAGTGTATCTGTTTTACAGAAGTTATTTGGATTCCTGTTGGAGTATGATCCACTTGACCGATGGGTGTTAGGGGGTGTCGAGTGGTGGTAGTTGAGTGATTAGGGCATTCACACACACACACACTTTTCCAACTAAGTTAATTGAATCAGTGTACACAGAATAGAAACAATATATTTCTCTCTCTCTCTCTCTCTCTTCCCCTCCTCTCTTTCTCTATTTGTCTGTCTGTCTTACTGTGTCTCTGTGTCTCTCCCTCTCTGTTTCTCAGGCAGATCTATTCTCTGTCTCAGCTCTTTCCTGAAGCAGCGTGTCAGGTGATGCAGTCGCTGATTGGCGATGCCGCTCACAGTATGGAGCAGAGTATAGAGGTCAAAGGTCGTGCTGCAATCCCAGGCTTGGATATGGTCTGTATATACATGCCTATATATATATACAGTGTTTGAATGATGTGATGTGAGGAGTAACTGTGTGTGTGTGTGTGTGTGTGTGTGTGTGTGTGTGTGTGTGTTTGTAGCTCATCTATCTGAAGATCGTCACTCTGCTGTTTCCTACATCTGATTTCCGTCATCCAGTGACAACACCAGCCTTCCTCTACATCAGCCAGGCTCTCACTAAGGTAGTGTGTGTGTCTGTGTGTGTCTGTGTCTGTGTGTGCATGTCTCTGTGAGGATCTAACACTAATCTCTTATTCACTGCTTATTAGTCCATTAGCTAGCAGGCTACATTAGTTGTGTTGAGACTCTACTGTGTGACTCAGGGTCTGTGGGCCCAAAACACAGCTCTGTTAAAGTAAGTGTGTGTGTGTGTGTCTTTGTGTGTCTTTCTCTCACACAGTCTGCAGTCATGTCGCTGGAGAGTGCGTGTGCAGGCCTGATTCTGTGTTGTATAGCGGTAGAGTGACAGAGAGAGAGGGTCGCGAAATAAGGACTCGAGTAATTGATGGACGACCCCGAGGACGTGGAGCGCCAGGGGTGTGCCACCTGCACAGGTAATACACACATCTGTAAAAAATAGCACACATCTGTACAAATAACACACTCACACATGTGAAACATGATAAACTTTAACGCTGTTAATGCTGCTTTAATTTCCACTTGGGGGATGTTGTTTTAATACAAATGTTCAATTTAATTTTGTGTCTGTGTGTGTGTCTCTGTGTGTGTGTTTAGATTACCATGTGGTTCCTCCGTTCAGGCCACAGGGGAAGAGCAGTGAGCTGCTACGTGTGTGTGATCCTCAGTCTGCTCATAGCTGGACCAGGAAAAGCATCTCACTGTCATCAGCACACAGAGTTACAGCTACTACAGAGAGGGAGAGAGACCACTACAAGTAACACACACACACACACACACTCACACACACACACACACACACACACACACACACACACCACTACATGTAGCACACACACACCCCACTCCAGGTAACACGCACATACACACCACGACATGTAGCACACACACATCCCACTATACAGAGTTCGTGCACGCACACACACACATGACTACATGTAACACAGACACCACTACAGATAAAACATACACACCACTAAAGGTAACACACATGAACCACTACATGTAACACACACTGTAGTGGCGAAAACCAGTTTTGATCTGCCTTTTGATCACCTATTTCCTTTTGGTTGAAGCCACTGGGAGAAAGCGGATGATGCAGTCTGACTCACTATT
>CM074959.1:9611439-9662360 GCA_037577455.1 Pangasius macronema | reverse complement strand
GTGTGTGTGTGTGTGTGTGTGTGTGTGTGTGTGTGTGTGTGTGTGTGTGTGTGTGTGTGTGTGTGTGTGCGCATATGGCGTGATGAAGTGCATTAGGCTGATTCTTTGTCTGTGGCCGACGAAGTTGCAGAAGTTCCTGAAGAATGAAGAAGGACACACAGTTAGTTAAATTCTAGTGAAATATTCATTAAGGGGTACATCAGCACAGAGTTTATTAATCATACACAAAAACATTCTTACAAATTTGCGTTTCAATCTCTATTCAGTTGTGACGCATTTTCTTTTTCCCCCCTCTCTTTTATATTTTTTCGTTATATTTTCGTCTATAACAATTTACTATGACCATGTACAGCCCTTTGTCAACTCTGGTTGTTTTAAATGTGCTTTATAAATAAATTGATTACTTACTAAATGAGTCAATAATTAGTGCATTATAGGTAATAAAGACACTCTTACACCCTCACACACACTGAGACTGACACTGTGCAAACTCTCCAATATCAAATGACCACCCCCATGAAGAGTGTGTGTTCTGTGCTAAAGGAAGAGTGTGTGTTCTGTGCTTGTCACACTTCAATCATCTACAACAGAAGATTTCCCTTTCAGAAAAGATTCCAAGTGGAACCCTTTTAGAACGCTAGAACCCTTAACCATCCAAGTAACCACTGAGGAAACATTTTGGACAAAGACTTAAAATAGTAAAGTTCTAGTAAGAACACTTGGTAATGATGGTTTAGAATGGAGCCTGTATTTCAAGCGTGAGCCCACCTGCTGCGATCTCGCTGACTGGAATCCCGAGTCGTTTCTCTTCTCCTTCCAGAAGTTTCCTGTAGGTGGCAATCTCGACATCTAACTTCAATTTAATGTTAAGCAGCTCCTGGTAGTCAGCAAGGTATTTGCCCATCTCCATCTTGGTTTCACACAGCTGGTTCTCGAGCTGAGCGATGATAGCCTCCAGGTTGGACACCTTGTCCAGGTGAGACATCTCCATGTCGTCCAGCTGCTGTTCCAGAGCATTGTTTTTGGCCCTGAGGGCGTCGATTTGATTCTGCAGGTCAGACACTTCGCTGCTCAGGGTACTGATCTCCTCCCTCATGACGTTCATCTGGGTCTCACGTTTGACGGCGCTCTCCTTCAGCGTGTCAAATTTCCCTTTGTACCAATTCTCTGCCTCCTGGACATTACGTGCAGCAACAGCTTCGATCTCAGCACGCGTCTTGCGCAGGTGAGCGGCTAAATCGGGCCGGTCCGAGTCAAGCTCCACCGTCACCTTCGACTCCTCAATCTGCTTCATTAGCTCAGCCACTTCTTCACTGTGCAGCTTCTTCAGGAACTCGATCTCAGCCACCAGCTGCTCTACACGTCTCTCCAGGTCAGCCTTCTGCAGTGTGGCATTGTCCACGTCCTCCCGGAACTCACGCAGGATCATCTCCGCCTCCTCTGTGAACCAAACACCACATTTATCTTCAGGTGGTTTTAATTATTTTTTTCTATTTGTCTTGCATTTTGTCAATCATGACCTTGGCTAGTGTTTGTTTGTACACTACAGTAAATGAGAGCTGACTGGTTTGTGATGCTCCTTACATTCATTACAGAATTATTTTAACAAGAATAAAAATCAACACAGGACTAATGAAGCTCGGGTTTCTATCTACAGTGTGCAGTATGCCGAAATACTGTCTTCTGAAGCTGTAACTGATTAACTGTAACTGCTGTAACATTACTGAACTACACCCTGCTAAATCTAGTAGGTTTTTAGAGTCACCTTTAAGTGCAAGCTCTTCCTCCAGCTTCATGGTCCAGAGCTCTACTTCCTCCTCCACATACCCCCTCTCGATATCAGCCGCTCCTTTCTCAGCCGTCAGTGCTGCGATCAGGTCCTTCATTTCCTTAAATTTGGCCTCATACTCCTCACCCAGTCCCCCCGGTCCTGCCTTGTATCGGCTCTGCAGGTTCTGCAGCTCCTCCTTGAGTGCCGCGTTCCTCTGCTCCAGGGCTTGAACCTTCTCAATGTAACCAGCGAACCGCGTGTTAAGCATCTGCATCTCCTCCTTCTCGTTAGCATGATGCTGATGAAGCTCTGTGCCGATCTCCACTGCGCCTCCCTGGAAACCAGCACGTCCACGGGCCACCGAGGAGGATGAAGAAGCTCTGCAGCGGGATGGAGATGGGCTCTGGACCCGCATCCTGCTCGACCCGCTCACTGTCAGAGTCTTCTGAGAATAGCTGCTTCCTCTCATGGTTGTTTTTAGAAGTTGTTAGCGCTTCTTGTCTTTCTGTCTTGTTAGCGTCCTTCTGAGCTTGAGCAGGTTGATCGTGAGCCACTGGAGGGAGGATTAGCACTTTTATACAGCCAACAGGAATGTAGCAGAGCCTTCTGAAAGTCTCATCCTCCGTTGACATGCTGTAAATGCAGATAGTGACGCTCCTCCCAAAGCTCCACGGCCAGGAGGTCTCATTAGTGAACAGAGCAGTGAAGGCCATTGCACCCACATGCTACATAGCAACTTTAGCTGGTGCATCTGCTATTTTTACATAACAGAGACAGAGCAAGAAACACTGCTGGTTATAAAGGTTATTGTTATTGTCCGTGTTTAAATTTATGTTAATTTTAAGTGACATTAGCAAGCATCTCACTGACAGAAAAACTGTGAGACTGGAAACCTCACCCTGTTCACTACAGAGTGCACTATGTTGGGACTCCACCATTTAGTAGTCAGTGATGTTCAGAGAGCAAACAGCTTAATCTTTTAAATGAATCCTTGAATCATTCATATCCATAAACAAAAAAAAAGGTAAATAATAAAATCAGAAACGTGTCAGAAGTGGGGTTGTCCTCATGTGGAAGAGAAAAGCTCTTGAAAGCTCTTGAAGATTTCACTTCCTTTAAAATGACATCATAAACCAAAATGTGTGTGTGAGAAGCACTGATATTTCAACCGTCCCCTAGAAGACACTGAATTACAGCTTTAAAAACAGTGAACACCCAAAGACGTTGGGAAAAAAGACCTTCATGTAAACTGTAAAGATTTAATCATGCAATTTAATCTGGCAATTGCCTTATATGAAAGATTATAGCACCGCCCACAAACCTGAACCAATCAGAGAGCAGAACATTCCACTCATTTCAGTGTATGAAACTTATTGACTCTAATCAATCATTTGAAAGAATAGGTCTGCACATGACTCTTGTCTGAGAACAAAGCAGAGAACATCCTGTCCACTGATGAAATCCCATAATGCACTTCAACAGGCTTGTGTCCATATGATAAAACCTACAGAAAGTAAAAATTGTGGAGTTTGAAGATATGGCCTACACAGTGAATAAGGTGTGTGGTCACTCCCACAGGGGACTGACATTTCAGACATGAGCCTTAGTGACTCAGACTTTCCTACTTGGAGATGGTGTGTGTGTGTGTGTGTGTGTCGTCGTCTAACCCTCCGCTGGCTTTCTGAGCTGAGGTGTTTCCACGCCGACATCACTAAAGCTGAGGAGAGAGCAATGAATATGAGAGTAACAATGCACTGGCAGATTAAACACCACTCACACTGTCATCATACACTAATGTCACACTGAAGTGCTGTCATTTCACACACACATCACCAGCTGTGTTCCAAACATCTCACTGCTCCATACAGCGCAGAGTTATGTGCACTTTCTAGTATGCTAATGTAGGGAATAAATTTTATGTTCTACAGACAGACATGAAGATGGATAGACAGATAGAAACAGTTGCAGGGGAAAGACATAAAGATATCTGGACTATTAACTGATAATAGCTGCTAATAAACACTACTGCCCCCAAGAGTTGTGAAATCAACACTACTCCCACTCAGTGTGAAATAAACACTACTCCTGCTCACATTTGTGAAATAAACACTACACTCATTCACGGCTGTGAATTAAACACTACGCCCACTCTCATTTGGGAAATAAGCACTGCTCCCATTCAGGGTTGTGAAATAAACACTACTCCTGCTCAGGGTTGTGAAATAAACACTACTCCTGCTCAGGGTTGTGAAATAAACACTACTTCCACTCAGGCTTGTGAAATAAACACTACTCCTGCTCAGGGTTGTGAACTAAACACTACTTCCACTCAGGGTTGTGAAATAAACACTACTTCCACTAAGGGTTGTGAAATAAACACTACTCCTGCTCAGGGTTGTGAAATAAACACTACTCCCACTCAGGGTTGTGAAATAAACACTACTTCCACTCAGGCTTGTGAAATAAACACTACTCCTGCTCAGGGTTGTGAAATAAACACTACTCCTGCTCAGGGTTGTGAAATAAACACTACTTCCACTCAGGGTTGTGAAATAAACACTACTCCCACTCCCATTTTGGAAGTAAGCACTGCTCCCATTCAAGGTTGTGAAATAAACACTATTCGTATTCAGGGTTGTGAAATAAACACTACTTCCACTCATGGATGTAAAATAAACACTATCCTCTTTCCTACTGTGAAATAAATAAACACTACTCCTACTCAGGTTTGTGAAATAAACATTACATCTGCTGAAGGTTGTGAAAGAGACTCCTGCTGCTCAGTGCGCCGAAATAAACACTACTTCCTTTCAGGGTTGTGAAATAAACACCTAGAGATTTTCACCTTTTACTGTCGCTGCGCTCATGTGTTGCGTTTAATGTCCTTCAGTAAACACAGATTTGATTGCTGATTGCTGTTTCATTTGGACACTTTAAGATCACTGTTACTGATGTGTGTGCGTTAAATGTGTGACACAGCTCCGAGCGTGTCTCATTCAACAGGTGTTTGTGAGCAAGTCCACTTTGGGATTTTGACTCTAATTTTAGAATCTCCCTCATTTTATCCTCTTATTCAGAACTAGCTGCATCCTGTTCAGTGTGCATGTATGTGTGTGTGTGTGTGTGTGAGAGAGAGAGAGAGAGAGAGAGAGAGAGAGAGAGAGAGAGAGAGAGAGAGAGANTGTGTGTGTGTGTGTGTGTGTGTGTGAGAGAGAGAGAGAGAGAGAGAGAGAGAGAGAGAGAGAGAGAGAGAGAGTGAAGGCTCGGTGTGGAATTCAGTACTGCAGTTATAATGAATGCCAGCAGCAGTGTCAATCACTCACAATGACAGTGAGCCTCTGTGACTCAACACTATTGGACACACCTCTAAGTTTAACACTTCTTTTAATTAGTTACATTTAAATAACTTTTATTCATTACATGATCATTATATCATAACAAAGCCAAAATGAAATAACGTGTAATGTCCTCTGTGTGTGTGTGTGTGTGTGTGTGTGTGTGTGTGTGTGTGTGCGTGCGCGCGCCATGGTGAGAATTTTTATGTTTTGATGAATGTATGTACCTTTAATTTAATACATGCTTGGAAAAGACAAGACTCAGCGTGCACTACATTTATAATATCAATACAATAACATTACAATTATGACTACAGTGTAAATATTAGTGATGATTTTCTTAAATGCAATCTTTAATTTTATTGGACCAGATTAATAAACAAAATTAACATATGAATCAAAACGATGTGGAGTGATGTCACAAATCTTCAGAGTAACTCTTATTGCACTGTACTGTAGGGCCGAGCAATGATGCAAAAAAAAAAAAATCTTGATTTTTTTCAACTTTACGAACAATTCTCGATTACAGTTTCTTTTTTATTTTTTGTTCTTACATAATGCAATTATAAATAAATTGCATAATTTTTCAAAGTTTTTTATTTATTAGAATGGACTTTGGAAAATGTAGATGTGCAAAAATAGTAACAGCAGCATGTATAACAAATAGTGCAAACAATGTTTTTTTTAAAAATAAATGATATTTAAGGAAAGGATATTTTAAATAAAACATATATTTACCATTTAGGAATTGTCCATGGGTTCCAGACTTCAGGCAGTCATTGACTGCAAAGGATTTTCATCCAAGTATTAAAATTATGGTTATATTTACAATTATGTCACTTTGTGCAAATACCTTTGAGCTCCTGAAAATGGAGGCACTTTGTTGAAAATGGCTGTAATTCCTAAATGGTAAATGCCATATTTTTGTGCAACCTCTTAAAATAAAGCAGAAAGTCTACACTTCGATCACATCTTGATTGTTTTATTTCAAATCCATTGTGGTGACGTATAAAGGCAAAATCACAAAAACTCCATCACTGTCCAAATACTTCTGGACCTAACAGTATATAAATGTGTACAATCCCGATTAGAACATTTTGAAAATCACCCAGCAATACCGTATTGTACATAATTAATAGTACAATATTAACAGATGTAAATACATGAGTAGATAAAACACAGGCAGGTGCACACACACACACACACACACACACACACACGCACACACACACACACACACACACACACACAAAGAAGTGAGCAGGTCCATGTAAACACTGAAAACACTTAAAGAGATCACTCTGGAATGTTCTAGAGGAGAGAGCACATGTAGAGATTTGACTCTGTGTCAGTGTGGTGATGATGAATCTTTTGTTCATCTCAGATTCGTCTCAATACAGTAAAAATCATCAATTCTGTCCCTAACTGTCTGGCTCACTCAGACTTCCTGTTTCCCCTCAGTTCATCTAAAGAAACCCTCGCACCTGATCCGATATGGATAGCTGACTCCTTATTGACTCAGATTTCCTGTAAAAGAATCATTATAATTATATTGATGAAAAATGACAGGAATCATTTAGAGATATGACTCATCATTAATAAAATCTTCATCCTTGCTATAATCTATAATCCTGAATTAACACACTTCCATAACCCCCAGCGGTCTTCCTAAATAACTCAAATTATCATCATTAAATCAGTCTCAATTCTTTATTTATCTAAAAGTATGATTTTTAACTGCTGTCTACTCAGTAAAGTTAATTATCATGATTGAGATTACTTTTTGATTGACTGATTTTATTTTATGTATTTATTATAAATTATTATACATTTATCCCCACAGGTCTAATAATATTCACTAATTATTATTATATTAGACATTATTAATTATGTTGCCATCATTGCCATGGCCCCCAGGCGCCGGTCTGTTGGGGGTCACAGCGGGGGTCGTCGGGGGGAAAGTTCACGGGCTTTGCCTCCTCCTGCAGCTGCTCTAACCGCTTTAACAGGAAGTCCACAATTCCCGGGTGCTGAAGGGAAATTTCATTCCTCTCTTGAGGATCAGCGTCAATGTCAAACAGCATCACCTGCTTAAGGGGAGGAGCTTCATCTGTGACTCCACCTACCATCTCACCTGGACGAGGGAACCACACAGGACAACCTACACACACACACACACACACACACACACACACGGTGATTCACATTGTCAGCTCATTTACACATCCTTCAGTTGGATACCGTGTGTGTGTTCCAGCAGTGTGTGTTACAGTGTTGGTGTGTGTTAGTGTTAAAATATGTATAAAAACAGTAAGCTACACTAGTGGCTAATGGAGTAGTATTTTTCTTATATCTCTGGTGTTAATACTAACAAATATTAACACACAATTACACTAACATACACTACAAGACATTAACACACTACTACACTAACACATATAAACACACTACCTCACATTTACATACTAGCACGCTAACACATTAACACACCAACGCATTGATTAACACATTAACACACTAACATTAACACACTCTAACATTAAAATACCAACTTTGTTCAGAATTTGCAGTAAGTCTACTGTTATATCGCAAATGATGATGTAGAAAAGGACTATTTTAAGTATCAGAGTTATGGGCCACTTTCTTACCATATTTACACATCAGTTTAAAAATAAGAACTTTTTACATGCAGGTTATCTGTCCTTTTTCGATACTAATCACTTTATAATCAATTGTAATCTATAACAACAGATCTGTGATCATTGCCTTTTAAATCGATGCATAGAGCCAAATCATAACCCGACTATTACATTCCTATTTAACACACAACTACACTAACATATTACTGCATTACCACACTAACACACACTAACATAATGTTTTTGTTAATTAAAAATGGCAACACCGCACTCACCAGGATATCCAGTCAGGAGCTTCCAGTTCTTGTAGCGAATAGCAGCATGCATGGAGACATTAAAGCGTGGCACAGATGCAGACCCTGTCCTTAATGAGTTTCTCCTTAACGAGTCGAGCATTTCCTGTTCAGCTACTGGAGCTTTTCCTGGACCTCCAGACAGACATGACAGAGAAAAAAAAAACATAACATAATAACATACTAATGAGCTAACAGGCTAATAACTACTTGTCTCACTGCTGACCTGTCTCACTGTTTACCTGTCTCACTGCTGACCTGTATCATTGTCTCACTGATGACCTGTCTCACTGTTTACCTGTCTCACTGCTGACCTGTATCATTGTCTCACTGCTGACCTGTCTCACTGTTTACCTGTCTCACTGCGGACCTGTATCATTGTCTCACTGCTGACCTGTCTCACTGTTTACCTGTCTCACCGCTGATCTGTATCATTGTCTCACTGCTGACCTGTATCATTGTCTCACTGCTGACCTGTCTCACTGTTGATCTGCCACTGTCTCACTGCTGACCTGTCTCACTGCTACCCTGTCTCACTGTTGATCTGCCACTCTGTCTCACTGCTGACCTGTCTCAGTGTCTCACTGCTGACTGTCTCACTGCTGCCCTGTCTCATTGTCTCACTGCTGACCTGTCTCACTGTTGACCTGTATCATTGTCTCACTGCTGACCTGTCTCACTGTTGATCTGCCGCTCTGTCTCACTGCTGATCTGCCACTGTCTCACTGCTGACCTGTCTCACTGTTGATCTGCCACTCTGTCTCACTGCTGACTGTCTCACTGCTGCCCTGTCTCATTGTCTCACTGCTGACCTCTCTCACTGTTGATCTGCCACTCTGTCTCACTGCTGACCTGTCTCACTGTCTCACTGCTGACCTGTCTCACTGTTTACCTGTCTCACTGCTGACCTGTCTCACTGTTGACCAGTCTCAACACACACACTTTGTAGTGAATACTGTTTGTGTCTGATGTGTATTTTTTCTCTTACATGCAGCGGTGTCGTCGTAAAGCGGATCGATGTTGTGTAACAATTCCTGTCTTGGAGAGGCTTTTCCTTTGCTGACACACACACACACACACACACACACACACACACACACACACATATGCTTATCATATTACATGCTCTAATCTGTGTGGAGAATATGATTTCCTATAACTTTATAACCTGCACAGTAATCTAATACTACTAATGATAATGGTTTTAAAAATACATAAATAAAAAAATATAAAGATAATATTTACCTGATAGTGTCCCACACGTTAAACCCATCTAGCGGCTTCGTCCCATTGGTCGATCCTCCAGCAACCCCCACCAGCGTGGGCAGCCAGTCAGAGACGTGTATAAGCTCTCGGCTCACAGTACCGGGTCGCTCCACCAGTGGTCCAGTGACAAAGCCAACACCCCTGACTCCGCCCTCCCAGAGAGACCACTTCCTGCCACGCAGGGGCCAGTTACTCCCCCCACACAGCGTCTGACCCCCATTATCTAGAAATTATTATTATTATTATTATTATTATTATTATTATTACTACACTACACATTACTACATTAAACATGGGCTGTATGCTGTGTGTATTAATTGTGTCTATTACTTATGTGCATTAGTTGTGCACAGTATGTTCTGTTTATTAATTATGTGCAGTATGGTGTGTGTATTAGTAGTGTGCTGTAGATTGGATATATATGTATATGAGTTGTATATGAGTGTATTATTGTTTGTGTACCAGTGGAGAAGATGAGGATGGTGTTGTTCCAAATCCCGGCATCCTCCAGCGCCCTGCTGATGTTCCCAACAGCTTCATCCATAGCCGACACCATTCCTGCATAACGCCTACGCGAAGGGTCCTTAATGAAGCTGTAGGGGTCGGTGTAGTGCTCGGGAACCTGTAATGGTGCGTGAACCGCCTGCAGAGCTACATACAGGAACAGAGGCTGGAAAAGACACACATCACACTATTCACTACACTCTACACACTAAACACTACATACTACACTCTGTACACTACTCCCTACACCCTGTAGAGCCACGTACAAGAACAAAAACTGAAAAGCACCCCACCACAGACAGAGAAATCAGTGTGTGTGTGATTACCGTTTGTGTGTTGTGGTTGTGTATGATGTTGACTGCTCGGTGAGTGAAGAGTTCAGTAGAATAGACTTTGCGGTACAACGGCGTCGTGTCCTCACCCTCCCTAAGGTCCAGAGCACAGCGTGTGACATTCA
Source organism: Pangasius macronema (assembly GCA_037577455.1). NCBI lineage: Eukaryota > Metazoa > Chordata > Actinopteri > Siluriformes > Pangasiidae > Pangasius > Pangasius macronema. The sequence goes on along the minus strand of CM074959.1, from coordinate 9,652,095 downwards.
GCGGTGCAATGAAACTACAGCGCTCATGAGTGTAATAATCCTCTGATCCTGTCAAATAACCTGCAAAACAACAAAAACACATAATAAACGATAAAACTACACAACAAAACAACTAAAAATAAAACAAATGTACACAATAAAATTAACACTAAGGTAACTGCGGGCAGATGATCACACAGGAAACTCTGAAACACAGGAAGTGGACATGATCAGAAACAGAAACAGGAAGTCGACCTGGATCAGGCACAGAGGGGCGAAAGTATAAAGCCATTTGTGTTTAACCTGGTTCAGAGTCTCAGTGTGACATCAGTGGGAATTTAAACACATGATGTTGTGGACATGGTCTGCGTGAGTGACGTGAAGCGCCGAGTCAACGCCCACCCACCGAAGAACGACTTGAAGCCTCGGCGGGTGGGCAGACACTCTCTCCGGTACATGCCCAGGTGCCACTTGCCCACCATGTGGGTGGTGTAACCCGCCTCCACCATTAGCTCTGGCAGCAGCTTCTCCTCCAGAGGAACACAGTATGGCTGACATGGCCAAATAATCTGATGCTGCAGCCCTGTGCGGATCTACAAACACACACATACATTTTTATTTTTAAATATATATAACACACACACGCGCACACACACACACACACACACACACACACACACACACACACACACACACACACTCACTCACTGTTCACTTTATTAGGAACACTTGTATACCTGCACATTCATGCATAAAATCATGCAGATACAGGTAAAGAACTTCAGTTAATGTTCACATCAAACAGCAGAATGAAGAAAACGTGTGATTTCTGTGACTTTGATCGTGGCATGGATATTGTTACCAGATGGGCTGGTCTGAGTATTTCAAGAGCAAGAATCTGAGGCTATCTTGGGCACATTCTCACCCAAACTGGACATCTGAAGACTGGAAAAAGACCAGGTGATTTGTTTTCTAATCTACAACTGTCCAGGTTGGGTGAGCCTGTACCCATGACAGACNTACCCATGACAGACTCAGATTCCTGTTCTTGGCTGACAGGAGTGGAACCTGATGTGATCTTCTGCTATTGTAGCCTACCCACATCAAAGTTTGGTGTTTTGTGCATGCTGAGATACTTTTCTGCTCACCGCGGTTGTAAAGAGTGATTATATGAGTAACTATATACCTGACCATTTTCCTTTGACCTCTGTTATCAACAAGGTGTTTTCACCCACAGAACTGTCACTCAGTGTTTTTTGATCATTCTGTGTTAATATTAGAGACTGTTGTGTGTGAAATTCCCAAGAAATCAGCAGTGTCTGAAATACTCAAACCAACATCCATGCTGTGAACAAAGAGATCACAAGTTTGATGTGAACATTAACTGAAGAAGTTCTTGCATGATTGGCTGATGGATGAATGTGCAGGTGCTGTTAATAAAGTGGGTGGTGAGTATAGACAGACAGACAGACAGACAGACAGACAGATAGATAGATAGATAGATAGATAGATAGATAGAATACCTGGTATCTCCCTGTCATTAGCTGGTTCCTGGATGGAGTACACAGTGGCTGGACATAGTAGTTCTCCAGTCGGACCCCTGCGGCGCTGAGGCGGTCCAGGACGGGAGTTTTGATCTCAGATCCGTGATAACCCACATCATAAAAACCCATATCATCAGCCAGGATAAACACCACATGAGGAGGAGACTTACAATGCACATACAGTCCACACACACACCACACACACAGCGGGATGATGAACACCTTCATCACTGCTTCACCGGACTAACTGCAACTCTTCTGCACACACGCACTTCCGCTTCTGTATCCACTTACGCACAAAACTGAGACTATCCTACAATCATCATGTAACAATTAATAACGCTGCATGGTTTGATGTAATGTAATACTCCGCTTTGCTCCGTTTAAACCGCACTTGCAACATTAACACTGCACAACTTCCGAGCAAAACCTCGTCGCCTTACCAATCAGCTGACTGTTCGTCACGTGGTTTTGTCACATAGTCAGAATTACGGAAGTATTTTTTTCTATTTGATTTGATGTAAAATATATGCTTGTAGATTATAACAACAACAACAACAACAACAATAATAATAATAATAATAATAATAATAATAATAATAATAATAATAGTTATTATTATTATTATTAGTAGTAGTAGTAGTAGTAGCAGTTGTAGTAGTAGTAGTAGTAGTACACTTCTACTACTGGATAATAAGATAGTATGATGTATTCTGTTGTTTTTCCATCAGGAAAGGAGGGAATAATACATTGTTTTAACAAAGCAATTAAATTATTTGGTAACTATTTGAAACAAATCTTAAGTTCCTAGCTTTGGACCCTTTTTTTTTTACCTTTTTGTTTCACCCTCAGTAAAGGCTGAATCAGGTGTTTAAACAGGTTTGTCTGGTTATGCAGTGATCAGTGGGTTAATTACTGTCTAAACACACACCCACACACACACACACTGATTTACCGTTGTGTTGTTAGTATCAACATCAAGCATCCAACATAAAATATCCAGTCTACACATAAACTAAGTTATAAAATAGTGAAAGCTGTTTTAATTTAAAAAAAAAAAAGTGCATATGACGGAACTAAGTAAAAGTGCTCTTAATATGACACAATGTTTTGAATCTGGTTTTAGGTTTCTGTGGTTGGAAAATTCAGGAAGAGAAGTGGCTCATGGCTCCTACGAATAAATACGAATACATAAACCATGTTCAAATAGATGGATTGAGTGACGCTGTAAAACGTGTGAGCGTATATATGTTCCTATATGTGTGGTATAACACACATATAACACACCTGTAACACACACACACAACGCATTTACAGCTATTTATAAAGGAAAGATCACAACACTACCTAAGAACCTCAACACCTACTAAAACACGTTGTTCGTGTTTTCCAACGGACCTGATTCGCACCAATCACGAGACGCGTTGTTCGCGTTGTCGCCTCTGACTGGCTGAGCTTCCTGCTCTGTGATTGGTGGAGCGACTGGAGCGCGAGGTTTGAATTCGGTGTTGATTCGAGTTTAGTCCAGTGTGGTTTCCTCGGAGTAACGTAGTGTAGCGTAGCATAGGTTAGCTTAGCGTTACGAGAGAAACAGTTATAAATATATATATACAGTGAATTCTTTTTGTTTTGTTTTTATTTTGTCAAAGGAGTTACAGTGTAAGGTAAGACTGGTTATTAAAATAACTTATTAAATTAACTAACTACCTAAACAGATAAGAATCTTGCTAAAAGTGTAGCTAACGGTTAGCATGATTAGCTTAACCCTGATCATGCTTACTTTACTGAGTTTCTGTTTTAAAGACGAAACATTGTTACAATCGGTTTAAATGTTTTATCGTGAGTTTATAAGTTATGAGATTGTTTGTGTGTTTTTAAGCTTATACCTGCTGTACTGATTTAGCTAATTTACATTAAACATTAACTTTTAATAAACTACGTCATTAGGTAGATAACTGTTATATAACAATAGCTGTCAGATAACAATTATATTCACTAATGAAATTTTAATGTATTACACATGTGGCATTAATAAATCTGAGGCACTAAATTAGCAGTTCAGACACAAGACCTATGTTAAATGATTCACAATACTGCTCCTGCATTCTGATTGGTCAGAAGGTGTTAATTAGTTCCCAGCAGCTCTGACAGTAGTGCAGTTACTTGTTTATTGTTACTATTGCAGATAATGTGTTTATTCTCATTTCTATAGTAGTAACTCATTCACAGAGACTTGGAGACTTTAAATAATCTAAGACTAATAAGGAGGCGTTAATGTAATTCATTAATAGAAGGAGTCTTCAGTGTTAGTACTTTGTAACTACTATAACGTAAGTGATAACAGGAACTAACTTGTTTCGTATGATGACTTATTCTTTAATAAATCAAATATTGTAAACGTTGACCAATTGCTGTTCTGAAAGAGGAATAAAACTCTTGGGGATGGAAAATAATAAATTTGTGTGTGTGTTTGCTCTAGACTACATAGTCGTAATATACAGGCTGTAGTGATGACAGGAGCACAGTAGCCGATTTAAAGCCAACAGACGTGTCACTCTGTGTTTGGTCTGTAATGTATTGTTCAGTGTTTTAGACTTCCTGTGCCTCGGTTTGGAGAGAGAGAATTTACAACTGTTATTATCATTAATATTTTATCTATAATCGTGAGTCTTCTGTATGAACACTCAGTGATATAACTATGTTTTTCTCTTTTCTGTGATGCTTTGGCAATGCTGAAACTGCCTGTGGTCATGCTAGTATAGCTAATTAAATCAAGAGAGAGAATCTTTTGCAATGTGTTAGTTTACACAGAATAGGTATAACACAGATGGTTATTATTATTGTGTGTTTGCAGGTGTGTGTGATGAGTGCGCCGGTATATGCCTCTGATGAGGAGGAGTGTGTGTTGGAGTCGACGGCGGCTGATCTCGGCAGTCACACACATGCCAGACGCCTCCAGGCTCCAATTACAGAACTTTCAGTCATCGGTCCTGCAGAAACACACACGCAGCAGGTCAGACATGCACACACATGTGCACACACACACCCAACTGTTCACACACAATAGAAGGTCTATATGAGTCAGTATGTGATCATTTCATTTTGCTCCTGCTTTNCTTACCCAAAAAACCCACACAGGCCCTGTGTGGCTGCAGGTTTTTATTCCAACCCCACAGGAGCCACACCTGTTAACTGAATGAAGGCAAAGATGAACTGATTAAACAGGAGGAATCAGGTGGCTCCTGATTGGTTGGTCTGAAAAAATATTGCCATACCGGCCCTTTGCAGAAAAGATTGAAGACTCCTGAGCAATAGCCTGAGTGTAATACAGTGAGTGTATGTGTGCAAGCAGGTGAACAGAGGAGAGCGTATGGAGGAGAAGCTGCAGGTGTTTCTGCGTGTTCGTCCTCTTACAGATGCAGAGAGACAGCGCGGAGAAGATCAGGTCATTTTGTTAACCTCACAGAAACATTTATATTGTATTATTTTATACAAAGTGTGCAGTAAGTGTAGTGAGCTGTGTGGGAAACATCGCTGTGTATATGGACAGATTTGATTGTATTGTGTTGTTTGCAATGTTTTTAACATGGTGTGTGTGCGTGCAGGGCTCTGTGTGTGTGCAGAGTGAAGACACACTCCTCCTGAAGGCCCCTAAAGACTCTCACAGCATGAAGATTGCGGAGAGAGGAGTGTCACAGAGTGTACACAAGTTCACCTTCTCACGGGTATGCGCGCACACACGCACACACACACACACACACAGTCTGTTTAATCAATGTCAGTGTTTACTGCATCTATCTGTTAACACACACACACGCTCAGAGCTGATGAGTTCTCATAATACTGCCCTGTGTTTAGTTGTGTATGTGTGTGTATGTGTAGATTTTCAGGGAAGCAGCATCTCAGCAGGAAGTGTATGATCAGGTGATGAAGGAGATGGTGAGGGATGTCCTTCATGGAGAGAACCGACTTCTTTACACATACGGAGTTACAAACTCGGGCAAGACCTACACCATTCAGGGTAACACACACACACAGACACACTTATTGCATGAAATGAACATTATTGTTGTACTGTAGATATGATGAAGGGTGTGGACAGCAGTGTGTTAGTGAGTGTCTCTGTGTCCTGTGTGTCCATGTGCAGGCTCGGCAGGTGAAGCTGGTCTCCTTCCCCGAGCTTTAGTCTCTGTGTTCACTGCACTAGCGGGACAGCTTTACCCCCGTGCAGACCTGAAGCCCGTTCTCAAGCAGGAGGTTCGCCAACTCAGCGATGCAGAGGTCCGCATCGAGGAGGACAGACGCCACACTCTGCTGCGAGAGGTACATGCCCACAGTGGGCGGGGCTAACTCCCCGCAGAGCACCAACTCCTTTATACCAGACAAATTAACTGTCTGTCTCTCTCCTCTCCTTAGTTACAGTAGTGTATGTGTGCTTTCACATATCCGGTGTTTAGTCTGTTTGACTGTTGGGTTTAAGTGTAAAGTGAGTGTGTACTGAGTGTAGTACTGTGATTGTCTGTGTTTGTGTTACAGGAGGAGGTGTGTAGGCAACGTGGGGGTGTTAATGCAAGTGTTAGCTGGGACAGCGGGATCAGTGGACTCTCAGCCATCACACGACTGGAAGGTGAGACAGGTCTAACAGCCATGGCAATCTACACTCTGATCTGATCTGATGATGTAAAACATTTCACACTCCTGAGAGACTCAGAGTGCACACAGGACTGTGTGGTGTGCTTCCACTTTTTGTAGAGTACCAAGAGAACAGAGGCATGTGGGCAAAGCTAGAAACAGTGCAGATCAATGAAAAGTGAAACCCTAGGGTGATAGAGTTGTCCTGATTAATGTCCCTGACTAAAGCAGCTTTTCTACAAGACTGTACAGCTCAGTGGTCTTCATTGCTTTAGTGACTGAAAGTTTGCTTACATTTCTTACATCTTCAAGTTAAACCTACTCCCAAATCATGTCCTATTCACTATTAATGCTGCCTGCACAGGGCAAAACATAAGTATTGTAGCACCTACATATTGCACTACATGCTAGACACAATGTCATTTGGGATTCACATGTTATTGTACTGTAACATCTAATAAATAGTAACTAAATTATTGGTACTCTTGGTTTTGTTTGGGTCGCTCATCGGCATTAACTCCACTCAATAGTGGAAGGAGGACACACGGTGGAGTCATGCCTATTTTATTGTGGAATAAGGTTTGTGTTTGTTTTAATTGCCAGCCTCTAAAGAAATTCCTACCTTCGTGTGTTAGGGTATGGATAGATCTGGATACAAATTAGGTACTGAACTGCACTGTCCTGTGGAACAGAGATATATGGGAAAAGTGCTAAAGGGGAACTTGGTGATCATCAGGTTTATTTACATAAAATACAGTTTGTCCTTGTATGTGTGTGTATCTTAACCTCTCACTGCTGTTTTGCAGACTCAGACGGTGTGTGTGTGGACATAGACGGAGTGGGTCTCGGTGATGTCACTGTGGATAAAAAGCTGCAGTTCGGCATCTGGGTTTCATTTTACGAGATTTATAACGAGTTTGTTTATGATCTGCTGGAGCCACCCATGTCTCTGCACACACAGAAGAGGAATACGCTGAGACTGAGCGACGACAAGCATGGCAATGTTTATGTCAAAGGTATCTATATATGTGCGCACGCACACACACACACACACACACACACATACACTCACGCACACATATAACCTTTCAGACAGGACTAAATTAAAATGTCACACACATGGCTCTACCAGATTAGGGAATAAATGACCTACAGGAAAGAGTGTTTTCACATTCTGGTGATTAATATTTATTATAAAAATTTTCAGGGGAGTTTATTTAAACAGCCGGCCAGTGTATCTAAAATTATTCACTTCAGCATCTTTTTAAGAAACAGCTGAACTTCTCAGAGCCAATCAGATTCCAGAAAAGCAGTCCGTGTGACCTGGGTCCACTAAGGATATGGAGCAGGGGATTCTTGTGTTTCTTTAAGTGTGGCATTGTCTTGAGCAGAGGTGTGTTAATGTGTAAGTGTATTGTGGTGGTTGTGTGCAGATCTGACTTGGGTGAATGTGCGCAGTGCTGATGAAGCGTGGCGAGTGCTGACTGTAGGGCGGAGCAACCAGAGCTTTGCCAGCACACACCTCAACCACAACTCCAGCCGCAGGTATGTACACACACACATCCCACAACCACTACTCCAGCCGCGCACACACACACACACCGCTCAACCACTGCTCCAGGTGCAGGCACACAGTGAAGAGGCAAAACTGGGTCAAAGATTTAAAACGGGTACAATGCAAAAGATACCATGCAATAATTTTTTTTTTCTGTGGCAGAAACACATAACAGTATGAAGTTCAATGTTTAGGTATGAACATCACTGCTCTTTATACACAAGTGTGTAACTGATCTGTGTTTGCAGTCACAGCGTGTTTACTGTGAGAGTGCTGCATGTCCAGCCAGAGGGGGGCGCTACACACATCAGCGAGTGAGTTACACCGCTAAACATTTATTCACCCGCCTTTCACTTAGAAATCTGTCAGTGTTTGAGAGAGAATGAACTTAATTGTGTGTGTGTGTGTGTGTTTCAGGTTGTGTGTGTGTGACCTGGCCGGCTCTGAGCGCTGTAAAGAACAGCAGAACGGAGAGAGAATGAAGGAGGCGAACCTCATCAACACTTCCTTGCTCACGCTGGGTCGCTGCATCAGTGCAATGAGACACAACCAGACGTACAGGTGAGTGTACACACTACACAATGTACAAGGCACATTAATCTCCCTGAGTGATTAGTGTGTTACTTATCATGAGTGGTTAATGTGTTAGACCTCCTGACTGGTTAGTGCTTTGATCATTTTGAGTGATCAGTATGTTGATTGTGTTGTAGGCAGCGGCCGGCGCAGGTCGTACCTTTCCGAGACAGCAAACTAACCCGAGTACTGCAGAGTTTCTTCTCAGGGCTCGGCCGCACCTGCATGATGGTCAACATCAATTCTTGCAGTTCCAGTTACGATGAGACACTGCACGCCCTCAAGTTCTCTGCCATCGCCACGCAGGTAACACACGTACACAAGTACGCACGCAGCACGGCTTCAAGTTCTCTCTCATCACCACACAAGTTGTGCACACACTCATTTTGTGATGATGTTGCCGTCCTAGCTGGTCCATGGTCCTGCCTCTAAGAACCGAGTGGCCTACATCCTCTCCTTGCTGCATGATGACTCCGCCCATGCAGACCACACCCTGATGGAGGAGGAAGAGGAGGAGAGTGATGATGAGGAGGATGTCAGCATGTTCCAGCCTGAGGTGAGTGACTTACTGGTGTACACAGTGATATCTTTGCTGTAGACTGCTCCTCTCAGTGACACGGGCACCTGCAATGTGAACTCTGGGGAAATACTCCTGGTCATGCACCACTATAACTCTTTAGGCAGAATAATGTATCCCACTACATCCTGCCTCTTGTACTTTAATTGGCTAGTCATTTGTATTGACACAAATTACTGATTGGTTGAGGATTCCCACTGATTGTAGGCTGGGTGTTGAGGTGATAAAACACTTGATGTGAATGCAAAAATATTACAAAATGTGGAATTCAGACAAATTACTGAGGTTTAGACAGACAGTTCTACATACTACTAGCAAATATTATTAGTATGCAGGAATTCCTCTTTAATCTCACAAAATATTGGTTGAAATCACAAAGTTATTGTGTGTGTGCAGGCTCTGCTAAAGGCGATTAATGTGCTAAAACGAGAAGTCCTGCGTCAGCGGAAGGAGAAAGATGAGCTGGAGCTGAAGATCAGAGAGCAGGTGTGTACAGAGATGATGGAGGTCATCAACCGCATGCAGCTCGACTTCAGGTAACAGACACTCGCGTACACATACACTGCAGCACAAGTTACACATCTTAACACCCATCAAAACATGGATAGATAGACAGTCAAATAAACCGACATTGTTAAATAGTCAGAGAAACAGATAGGCTGATGAATAGTCAGAGGAATAGAGGTAGTGTATTGGTGCTACAGGAAAAGTGCATTAGTGAGTTCTGGGTGGGGGTCACAGTCAGTCCACAGTGTACAATAGAGGTGTATTTCTCAGTTCATGGACACTGTCACTGTGAATATATGATGATATACGATACACTAAACATTTCTGTCTGTCTCTGTTTCTGACTGCAGTGAGACAATGGAGAGCGAGAGGGAACTGATGGAGAACCGTTGTGAGAACAAAATCAACAACCTGAAGAGCAGCTTAAAGAAATATTACAATCAGGAGCTGGAGGTGAGGCACATTACGGAACTCAACACTGTGCTGACCTCTGCTGTCATCAACGCTACATTACTGACTTCAAAACTGCACTGAACTACTGACCTCAACACTGCACTACTGACCTCAGGACGGTGCTACAAACCTCAACACTGCATTACTGACCTCAGGACGGTGCTACAAACCTCAACACTGCATTACTGAACTCAACACTATTGAACTCTGTGCTGCTGACCTTAACACTAGTGAACTCAACACTGTACATTACACATGATGTCTCTATCACTAATGACCATATTATCACTATATCCTTTTAAATAAAATGACCCTATGGCTATGTCTCAGAATACATACTGTTAGTGCAGTAGTCTAGAAGAATCTGTGCAAATAAAATGTGCTGGAAAAACTCCCTGTTTCAGGAGCGAGATGAACAGATCCGAGAGCTCAGTGCAGCCCTGAGAGAGCAGGAGGGAGGAAGCGCAGCTCCTATTTTTCCTTCTCTGGTGGAGTGTGATGGGCCGCGGCGATCTCAGCGCATAGCTTCATCACACAAACTCAGCAGCCAGCATGAACATGCAGAGCAAAACAAAGCCGAATTAGCACGAGTTAATGCTGAGCTTGAGCAGTGCAGAGCTGAGCTTGACCTCAAACAAACCGAGCTTACGCTCAAAACACTCGGTAAGATCAAATACCACACACTTAACACATCAGTAATCATTCACTATGCTCTCATCATCACCACAACATCTTTATCTCACACGTATGCCTCACCTCTCTGTCTTACCTTCCTCAGAGCTGAAGCGTTTTCAGGATCATCCAGGAGCCTCAAGCCTGACTGCAACTGCAGAGCGCAAACTCATCGAGGGACAGAAGGTGTGTGATTATATAGTGTACCTATCTGAGAATGTATTGTTTCGTAATGATGTTCAAACCCATCAAACATTAGTGTCCAGGGAGGGTTAGCACCCTGTCAGCCTACAGGCTGCCCATAATGCACTGCACTGCACTGCTTAAAGAAGAAATGTGCCCTATATAGTGAATGGAGTGTGTGGGAGGGCCACAATGTTTAGAGTGAACTAAATTCATTACTGAACACTAACCCTGTTTCTTATACTGGGGTGCTACAGAGTGCTCATGGTTGTCAGTATAGGGAACAGGGCGAGGTTTAGGTCACAGCAGGTGATGGAATTTCATCATGATGTTTTTGTGTGTGTAGATTCTGAGGCAGTTGCGTGCTGACCTGCACACACTGGTGTTGAAGCTGCAGTCTGGAGAGCGAGCGTGCTGCCATTATACTGAAGGAGAGAAACTCCGCACAGCCCTTAACACCGCCGACTCAACACTCATCAAACAGGTATTGTACACACAAGCAAACAGTTGTGGCACTGCCCTTAACTCCACCAACTCAACATACATCAAACAGGTACATACACACACTGTACTCACTGTGTGTGTGTGTGTGTGTGTTTGTGTTTTTTCAGGATCAGATGCTGATGGATCTTCACTCGACTCTGCAGCTCCTTAAAGCTCAGCTCCATCGTAAAGATGAGACTTTGGCAGATCTTAAGCGACCTTTCACCCCCACTACTTCTGTCACCCCTGTGACCCCTAGCTCCTGCAGTAGGCGGGGCTGTGGAGTTGCAGTGGCGATGGTAGAGAACCAACCCCCAGGGAAGCGAGCGTTCCTGCGGCTCTTCACGCCATCACGTAGCAGCAAAATGAAAGTGAAGGCAGACACGACGACACCATATGCCCGTATACTGCGCTCACGCCAACCCTCTCCCCCACCTAGCCCCGCCCTTGCACGCAGGGGCAGGTTCTAATGACACTAACCTGACTCCTGAGTCTTCTGACATTTATTAAGGAGTTAAATGTCAGCATGTTACTTCTGTTACTTCCCAACCCTAGTCCCATTCTTCTTTTTTTAATCGTGCATAACACTGATATGGTGGTTAACTTTTAGCATGCCTAATCCGCTAATTAACAGTCCTTCCTGGGTTGAAGTGGGTCTGTTGGGAGCAGGGACACTAAAATGTGCAGAACCAGGGGGTTCTCCAGGACCAGGGTTGGGAACATGTGCTGTAAAGCAGAATGTCTAATTAGCCAAGCCTCACAGATTACAGAGCAGCAGCTTTTCCTCCGTTCATACTTGTATTAAACTATACATTTCCTGTCACATATGTAGAATTTATTATACTGTTAACTATTAATCAATTCTCCATTTAGCCATAGTTACACTAACAATCTGTTCCTTAAGATAAGGAGCAGGATGAGGCAGGATTTCCTTAATTAGCCACTCATTAACAGTTCATTAGTGTAATAACCATTATGCTAATGAAGGTATGGTAATTTTATATACATAAATATTACAGAATATTGTAATATTTTGTATATGTGATCGTTTTATTTTATTCAGTGTTATTTAATCATTCATCTCCATTAACAGATTACTGGTCTATTATTTAACAGGATTGATCTATAAATTGTAGTGAAAGACTACTTTGATTTTTTTTTTGCAGTAATTCAGCTGGGAGATAAGGATATAAATATACAGTGTAAATTATCTTAAAATCACTGCTGAATTACAGATAAACACTTAATGAGTCACTAAACAATCAGCTGTGGCCAATCTGACTAATTAACGGTATAAATAATGTGTGTGACTCTTAATGTAAAGTTTGAAGTTTGAACTGAACGTTTATTCAACGTTTGATTGGACTGACGTTCTCTCTGGAGAAAAACTGTTTTTAAAAACGTTTAAAGCTTTAATGCTAGCACAGTTTGTACAGTTCTATAGAACATATATAAGAGATTAGCACAATTAGCCTAGCTGTGTGTGTGTGTGTGTGCACACTGTTACACAGGGCTTTCTCAAGGCATTTATACATTTTATTTTTTACTTTGGAAGATTGAATGCAGCAGTGTGTTTATGCTGATAGTCATGTGTCATGTGATTTACAGATGTAATTACACAGTCATATGATAAATCTATTCATATCTTTATGCTGTTAATTATACACTTTAATGTTTATACAAGTTGTGTGTAAAACTGCTGTGGCCTGAATTAAACACATTCACGGATACAGACATGACTGGGAATGCTTTTGATCCCCATACACACACACACACACACACACACACACACACACACAGGATGCATCAGTTTTATGAAAGTTTAACCCTAAGGCACAGCTGTAAAACGTGTGAAACATCACGACAAACTTCTCACATATGACAAACATCTGCTCTGAAATATTTTGGCTGTCACCTTACTAAATTTACTACCACGTACAAACACTGATAACGCACGACCTTTACACGCGCAGTTTTACTCAGGTTCAACACTGAAAAACTCCCACAATCACTGAGGAAATACACAAGCATTCTCCATTCAACCCAAACACAGACAACACGTTTGTTGATCTGTTACTGAGTGCAGTTTTATTTAAGAGCAGTTGTACAAAAAATCCTACTAGAGAATCAGACACCACTGAATATTTAGTCATGTGATCTGAACTACACCTGATAGTCAGAACAGATGTCTAACACCAGGAGGAGGTGCTGGTTAGTGAAGTTCACAGACTTCATCAGTTTCCTTCAGACCATCAGCATTTTCCTGTATTTTTTTCCCCTCAGTGTCTCCTGCAGGACATTCTCTCCATTGTTTGCAAGAACCATTTTTCACACTGCTGAAACTGAGACACAGTCCTGAAATTCTCATAGTCATGCTCCTGTAGCTTCTTTCAAAATTGGAAAACTTTATTTTATCAAATTACACATACAGGTTATTTCTGAGCAAACTGAAAATATCGATCTGTACAGGATAATAACATGATTAAGTGAGAACTATGTGTATGGGTGTGTGTGTGTGTGTGTCAGGGTGTGATGGAAGACAGGTCAAGAGGCGACACTCTCCGAATGGGTGTGGTGGTGTTGTATACACTCTGCAGGGTGTGTGTGGCCGTGTTCAGTGGATTAAACACACTCTGCTCAGACGATGATTCTCCCTGTTCCCTCACTGCTGAGATCTGACGCAGTAGAGCTTTTCCCTCCTCACGAGCCTACACAAACACACACACACACACACACACACACACACACACACACACACACACACACACACAAAAATGGTCTCAGTTTAAAAAACTTTGGGAGTACTGTGCAACATATTTTCAATAATTAATGTGTGACAGAGAGAGAAAGAGAGAAACACCTCACACTTAACTCCACACACATGTCATATTTTCACACAGTTTTTACATGTTCACACACTTGTCTGTCTTTTGCACATCTAGAATCATGTTAAAGTTAAATACGGTACATGAAAATGCACTCACTGTCCACTTTAATAGGAATGCCTGTACACCTGCTCATTTATGCAGTTATTCATGCCACATGATTGGCTGATTGGACAACTGCAAAAATGAGCAGGTGTACAGGTGTTCCTATTAAAATGGACAGTGAGTGTATACAGCAATAGTGTGTTCTTTCCGCCATAGACACCATGTCACATTATGGTGTGTGTGTGTGTGTGTGTGTGTGTGTGTGTGAGAGAGAGATACTCACTTCATTGTAGTCACAGCAGCGTTGTGCACACAGTGACGCCTCGTCATACAGTTTGTTCTTGAAGTAATACTGACCAAGATAACGCAACGCCGTGCTCACCTCTACATGCTCCAACTGCTCCTGCACACACACACACACACACACACACACACACACACACACACACACACAGGTTTAACAACTTACACACGTCTAGTTAACCAGCTTTACTTCATGCAGCTCAGTTTGTAGGTTAATTAATTCCCCAGCATGGTTACTGCTTTATGTTCATTCTCATGGTGTTGATCAGACAGACCGTTTTCAGTTGTAATACTTGTTTAAACATGTTCAGTTGTGTTTAGTAATAATATTGTTAAATGCTGGCTTTATGTTTATGCACCATTACATTTTCTAAACCTTCATTATCTATTAAAATAATGTGTAATCAGACACCTTAATCATGGCATTAAACACTTTACAGCATTAAATACTCAACACAATGGCATTAACGCTAACCCTCAAGACAATAAAAACCTCAGAGGATTAAACATTTGCCCTTAAAAAACTCACAGCATTTAAGACTCACCCTCACAACAATAAACACTCACAGCATTAAACACTCACAGCATTAAACACTCACGCAGATGGCATTAAACGCTCACTGGCATGACAAACTTTCACAGCATTAACAGACTTACAGCATTAAACACTTACCCCACAGGAGAAAATATCTTGGATGTAGATGATGTAACACTGAGCCGCATCATCCGACTCGTTCAGCTGCTCATGAAGCCTGGACACGGGGACACGGATACACACCAAACACATGAACACTAACACACACCCCTGTTACAAATCATTATGCCTAGTAATAATAATAATAATAATAATAATAATAATAATAATAATACTTGGCAAGTTTGAGCAGTGCCATTCTTTCGACATCTCCCACTGAATATGCTCGCCAGTAACACTGCAACAAACACACCATAATAGCACCACCCACTTTGGCATAAACATAATTTAGCATGATATTCAAAGCTCCTGACCTTTTTAGCTTCAACCTGCTGTGAGAGTTTTTCATAACATTCACCAAGAGCTACAAGCATGCGGGAGTCATTGGGCCTGAAACACAGCAAAGCAAAAAGAGAGACAAAGTAACAGAAGTTAAACTAAAGAACATTTGGCCTCATACATGGTTCTCCATCTGATACAAGTGTGTTTCTGTCTGATCACATGACCAATAGTTTGTGATCATGTGACCACATAATGACATGCGACTTGGTTGGTTTTTGAATGAGTGACTCCACCCACATCTGCACTGCAAGTAAGAACTGATCATCACTATACAACATACGCACACTACACACCTGAGCTGATGTGCTTTCCTGTAGTAGTAAAGCGAATAGAAAGGCATCTTGAGGATTTCGTAAGTCTGCCCGAGTCCGTACCACGCTCGGTAATCCCGCTTATTCACCTCGATTGCATGTCTTATAAACACAAACACACACAACATCATAATACACATGATATAATATGATATGCCATTATACACCAATACAGAATACACTTAATAACCATTTTATCAGTGCCACCAATCACACAGGTCAGTATTCAAATGTATGCCAAGTACTGATGGAGAAGAGGCGTGCCAATACTTTGTGCAGGGCCACAGTCAGTAATTATGCACCTACAAACTGACCTGTGTAGTGGTGGAATAAACATAGCTACAACATACAACACATGATATAATACGCTGTAGAGTGTGTGCGTTGACTTTGATGGAGTTTAATGGGGTGTATTAATTACAACTGTAGATTGAGACAGTGTTGATTACAGTGTGTTAATTGCACCGGTAGGCCTGGATGGTGTTTAGTGTACCAGCACAATGAGTCAGTGCTAATTACTGTGCGTTAATTGTACATGTAGGCCTGGAAGTTGTTTAGTGTACTGGTAGACAGAGACAGTGTTAATTATGTTGTTAATTGTACCTGTAGGCCTGGATGGTGTTTAGTGTACCTATAGAATGAGACAGTGTTAATTGTACCTGTAGGCCTGGATGGCGGCGGACGTGTTCTTCATCTCCATGTACTCGTGGCCCATCAGTGTCCAGGCCCCGAGACAGCGAGGGCTCAGCTTCAGCGCTCGCTGGAAATACAGAGCTGCTTTCTCATGTTGACACCGCATACTGTAGTAATTACCTACACAGTTAACACTAAGAATTAACACTGCCATAATAACACACACTGCTGCTCCTCTCTGGGTGTTGAATTTCAGTGTTAATTACCTATGACGGGCTTTAAATGTTTTATTCGCAACCATTTGTGTATATATATGTAATTATTTACATAAAAAAACAAACATCTGAAACTGCGTATAGTGAGATATTAGTGTAATGGTAGTGTGTATGTGTGTGTTTACTGACCAATGACACAGCAGGTCTCCACTCTGTACTTGTCTATTTCCACCAGGCTGTGGGCGAGATAGCTCAGCTCCGGCTTCATACTCTAACACACACAAGCACACACAAAGTGCTTGTAAAGTTTTTCCATTGACTTCGATATCATTCATTAATACATTCCTTCAACCTCAGCTTTAACCTAGTCATAGTCTGTGTGTAAGGTGGTAAACCCCGCATGTGATTCCAGGCCATTACACTTCAGCTTCAGAAACACTGATATAGGACGGATGCTGGATCTAACTTAAGACATCACTCCTGTTTTTATTTTTATAATCAATGCCAATATATTAGCGCTCTGCTTCAGACAATACCTGATGCTGACCCCAGTTCTGATCCTGCTACAGTTCTGAGCCAGAGTAACAAAACAAATCTCTGTGAGCTTCTGTTGCTGAGTTAAGCCAAACCTCAGAGGCATGAAGCAGCGTGTTTTAAAGACACGGGTCCTGTGTGCCGCTGCGTGCGTTGTAGGTGTGATGCAAGTATGATATGAGCGTTTTCTCACCCGGACATACAGCAGGTTAGAGAACGTGTCCATGTTCTCAATGCGGAACGGATCCTGTTCACGGAGCTCGTTAAACAGATCCAATGCCTGGTCAATATCTGTGCACGCACACACACACACGCACACACAAAATACAATCACTACCTAGTGTTCTTATTAGAACACAAAGAGAGTCTGTGAGGGAGTGCGTGTATTACCCATAATGCATTATGAGCAGTGTGTTCGTTCAGTGTGCATTCTCAGTGTGTGAGGGAGTGTGTGTTATCCATAATGCACTGCAAGTGGCAAGTTGGTTTACTAATGTAACCTAGTATGTGCTGAGTGCATGTGCTGCATATTAGCCCATTAACAGGCTACATTAGCGCAGTATTTTCTTGTAGAGACTTCTCTGTGACAGTGTATATCATCCCAATCCACACATTCAAAGATGCAGTAGAGATAAGTCTACATGTGAGGATGATGATGATGATGGTCCAGACCTCGAATGTTGTGGTAGGCGACAGCGATCTGGGAGATGATGTAGGTACTCTTGGAGAATCCAGCCTCCTTCAGACTCTGGTATTTCTGCAGTGCCTCCGTAATCATCTGCAGCTCCGTATACATGTGGGCCATGAAGAAGTCCCTCACCCAACAGTCCGGCAAAGACAGAGACTTCAGCTATAGACAGACACCACATAGAGATGGAGACTTCACTTACAGACACAGACAGAGAGATAGAAGTCTTCTCCGTCTCTGTCTGTGTCTGTAACTTAAGTCTCCATCTCTCTTAAATTGAATTTAAAAGGTTTTCAGTGATAGTGAGTGTGTGCATGGTGTTAAGTGTGTACGGCATTAAGTTCAGACAGATGTTGAGTGTGTATGGTTGTAAGTGTGGGTGTGAATTCGTTTTTTTTGCAGAAATCCAGGTCTAGATGGTAAGCGTGTACTACCTCAATGTTGGACAAGGTCGATAATGTAGGGAGTTGACTGTGTTGTTGAGAGAGTGTGTGTGGTGTCGAGAAGACGTGTGGTGTTGCTCAGAGAGATTGTGCAGTGACAGTGTTGAGAATATGTGTGTGTTGATGACAAGGAATATGTGGTGTTGAGAGACAGCATGTGGTGTTGAGAGAGACGGCACGTGGTGTTGAGAGACACTGTAGTGTTAAAAGTGAGTGTGTGGCATTGACAGTGACTGAGTGGTGTTGAGAGATAGTGTGCGGTGTTGAATGCGTACCATGTCAATGTTGGTGATGAGGTTGCAGAGCTCGAGCCAGGCACCCCAGTGCAGAGGGAGAGAGTGTGTCGCCTCCACAAACACATCCACTGCTTCCTTCATCAGATCCAGCTTCCTCAACACAACCCCATACCTACACACACACACACACACACACAAAGGTGGCAGCCAGCCTTTGTACCTCATATAGTTTTGAAAATTGTTAAACTACATTTCTCTTTTGCAAATATTTCAACCACAGAAGTAAAGTCCTAGCATTTTAATTATGCTTAGGGAAAAGGGAAGAAAGTTCATTCCAGTTTGACTGTAAGAGTCCACACCTACTGCTATATTTATAATCAACATTACTGCCAAAAGAATAAAAAAGAATAATAAGTGCACAACAGGAAATGTTTAGTATCACTTTGAGTCTCGGAATCATCCACATCAGGTTCTGCCTTATCACGTTAAGTAAAATTCACTTGCCGTGTTTGACTTCCTGAAGTCGTCATCATTTCTTCACTTGACTGATCTTTGTACGTGCTCAGTGGGGAAATAATGCCTGATTAATTCAGTAAGTTTTTTTTGGCTAAATTTCTCGTTATTAATGCCAATCTTAAAATGAACTGGAAACCACTGGGATCTGAACTGTACCAAAAAACAACACAGCGCTGTACTACAGCAACACTAAAGGGACAAACACTAAACTACACTACACTGGTAGGGGGGAGCTGAGATTCAGCTTTAGAGGCAGAATGAACATTATGGAGAATTGTGTGTGTATTTACAGGTAGAGTGTGAATCCATCCAGTTCTCCAGCGGTGTGTTTCTTGCTGAGCTCCACTCGCAGTTCCCTCAGAGCTTCATTACGCACCTGACCCTTCTCCAGAGGACCTACACGCACACACACGCGCACACACACACACACACACACACACACACACACACACACACACACAGAGACAGCGAATGAGACTCACTGCAGCCCCTAAAATTCATTAATTAGTTTGAAACATGCCACTGAATAAAATCTTTTGGTGATCAATCAGTCCATTAATATTTAGCTATTAATGATACTTCATATACTGTGAAAACAGCTGAAAAACCGTGTGTGTCTCACCCAGACTGTCCACTGTCTCATCGTCCTTCTTCTTCTCTCCTGACTGAAACATACAAAAAAAAAAGCTGAATACACCAGAGCACATGTAACACCAACCGGCAAAACAAACACTGAACACACCGGTGAAACACTTAACACCACCCAACATGAATAAATACTTAGTGTGAGTGAACAGTGACAGTGAGCATGGCTCACCAGGTAGCGTGAGTACATGTAGAGGAAATACGCTTTCTGACTGTGGCAGTCACGCAGGAAATACGCTGAACGGTCATATTCCTTTAGATCGAAGTACGACTTTGCCAAACACAAAGCGTCCAGGTCGTGGGCTTCGTCCTAAACGCAGAGACATAAGGACAATAAGAACAGAAAAGGGAGTGAGAATAGTAAAGTAGTAGCCCTTGATTCTGGGTTTTGTAAGTGCACTACATAGGGCTTGAAATAATGTCGCCCCCCTCTATGTGAACATAAGGAGCTGTTTAGCAGATTGTTATACAACAAATCTTAAAGTTAGTTCACATACAGATCATAACACGCAGTGTCTGAGGAGGGAGTGACATCATTGCCTCTATGTACAGTGTGCAGTTGACATCATTGTATTGTGATGACATCATCACCGATAAGATAACATGGTGTAACTTTTAGCTTTCTATTTTAAAACAAACAGAGAAGATGCAGTTTAGCTAACTTCTAGTTATCAAAGCTGTGAATGTATTCATCTCGGTGTTGCCTTACAGAAGGCTAATTTGTGAGTCAGTATTATCATAAACAGATTTCACCTCCCGCTAATCAACACCGTTCATATAGTGAGTAAACAATGAGGAGCATTGTGTGGTGATTGGTCAGATGAATTACACACACTGACCTCAGTGATCTGGGGTGGAGAGGGAATCTCACTCAGTGGGAGAGGATCTAGAGAAAAAGCCAGCTCAGACGCCCTGTGCGTGCACACACACACACACACACACACACATACACACACACACACACACAGAGTAATACATATAATACATTTTAATCTCAATATCACATGCAGAAGGCAGAATAAAGGTGATGTACTGATTAATAATTAATTAATTTACACTGTCTTATTGTTAATAAGACAGTAAGAAATGTAGAGAATTAAAAATGTCTACACAATCAGTGTGATACGAAGTGTGATATAATCACATTCCTGTTAGTGACAACTCTGTACAGATTTCTGTACACGCCTCAAATGCTTATTAAATTATTAAACAACAGTGTAATTGCTTTGGGTTTTTGTAACTGGAAAAGGAAAAAAAACCTAAAACAATTATAATGGAACATGTTTGCTTAATATGTGAACAGCTGCATTATAAACTAAATCCATGTTGTGATCATTGACATTTTTATTCACTGGACTGTAAAATCTCTGATCCACAAACCATAAGGAATGGAAACAAATGTACATAATTACAAGGTTTTCACACACAGAAAAATCACAATTTTATATTTACTGCTTAACCAGTTTAATTTATTAATATTTAGTGTTTAACCAGTACAATATACTAATGTTTAGTGTTTAATATTAATATACTAAAGATATCAAACACTAAACATTAATATATTTTACTGGTTAAACACTAAATATTAATATATTAAACCAGTTAAACACTAATATTAATATACTAAAGTGGTTAGTGTTTAGCCATTAAGTATATTAACGTGTAGTGTTTAGCNTTAGCAGGTTCAGTACATTAACGTGTAGTGATTAGCAGGTAGAGTACATTAATGTGTAGTGTTTAGCAGGTTCAGTAGATTAATGTGTAGTGTTGAGCAGGTTCAGTACATTAACGTGTAGTGTTTAGCAGGTTCAGTACATTAACGTGTAGTGTTTAGCAGGTTCAGTACATTAACGTGTAGTGATTAGCAGGTAGAGTACATTAATGTGTAGTGTTTAGCAGGTTCAGTACATTAATGTGTAGTGTTTAGCAGGTTCAGTAGATTAACGTGTAGTGTTTAGCAGGTTCAGTACATTAATGTGTAGTGTTTAGCAGGTTCAGTACATTAATGTGTAGTGTTTAGCAGGTTCAGTACATTAATGTGTAGTGTTTAGCAGGTTCAGTAGATTAATGTGTAGTGTTTAGCAGGTTCAGTACATTAACGTGTAGTGTTTAGCAGGTTCAGTAGATTAATGTGTAGTGTTTAGCAGGTTCAGTAGATTAATGTGTAGTGTTTAGCAGGTTCAGTGCATTAACGTGTAGTGTTTAGCAGGTTCAGTAGATTAATGTGTAGTGTTTAGCAGGTTCAGTACATTAATACTGTCGCGGCTCTGACTGCAGACTGAATGGTTACTGAGTCAGACACTGAACTCGCGTACTCGTTTCTGTACTAATTATATTGTTTGTTAGTTAGTTAGTGAACATTACTTAATGTGAAAATTTGTGAAAAATTATAAATAAGTTCATTGCTCACTCTCAGGAAACACAGACATTAGCCAGGCGGCTAACAGCCCGAGCGTATCGGTTAATAACACACTCATGGTGCGGCTTTTGTGTAAAATGTGATATAAAATAACTTACCACTTCACACTGTGCACCAGTCCGCGCTCTTTACATTGCGATATCATAGAAATCAGCTGCTTTTTAATCTGCTGGTTCAGCGATTTGAGTGACGAGTCTCGGCGGCGGTAAAAAGCACACAAACACACTGCAGTGACACTGCGTCATCTACCCCATCCTGATTGGACCGGCACACCGAGATAGGCTGTGCTCCAAATGTAGTTGCGCATTCCGCTCCAATCTTCGTAAAAGTGCACTACATAGGACATGGTAAATATGTCTTACACCGTAATCCTAGTGCACTACTATGGTCAGGAATACACAGGATGTTCATTTGAGGTCAATCAGGTCTTACGTCGTCCGTCTACAGAATAATCTTAGTCTTTCAAACTAGTGTAGTGGGGATAGATATCCATGCTACTATGTCAGTACCTAGAATAATCCACAAATCCCCATTGCCTTCCACTTAGTGTTCAGGATTCAGATACAGGATTCAGTTTCAGTAACCCTTTATTCTGCTCAGGGTCCCAATATGGGCGTGAGGGGGGAATACACCTTGGATGGGATGCCACTCAGGGCACCATGCACACACACTAATTCACACACTCATTCACACTAATGGCAATTTATCTTAGCCACTTCACCTGCTGGTTTGTTTTTGGGAGTTTGGAGGAAATCAGAGGAGCAATAGTATTAATGTGATTATAAATAATGTTTAAGCCATAGCCTCAGCACGAATTTGTTATGTGGCTGGGAAAACCCATTTAGAAAACAGCAGTCTGTGACAGACTGCTTGTCTGTGTTTACGTGGGCCTCCTGTGCGACATTTTATAGACAACGCATCCTCACTCCACCCTATTTCAATCTGCTAAAACATATGACAGAAACTAGTAACTGTGCAACACAGCCAGATACTTTTACAGTAAGCATAAAAATCTCATCCAAAAAAATGAATGACAAACGACACGCAAAAACTACAATAAACATTGGAAGTGCTTTCCCAAGATGGAGAAGCTTATTACTGGTGAAAGAGATGAAGGTGGAATGCAGAATTAGCAATGTTGCTCCTGGAAAGATATGTAAATGAAATCTGTGTAAAGCACTGAACAGTGTGAAAGTCTATTTTGTCATAATGAACAAAGTAGACACCTTTTTTAAGTCACTTAGAGACTCAAGTAAGGTAATGCTTTGGATGAACCACCTTCACAGAAATATATGTAATGCTATCTAACTCCCTTGCAGATAATGATGCTAACTGGTACCACTGGTAGTGACAGTCAGTAGCCATTCTCACAGTAGCAAATCAGTATGAGCTCTCATGAGCTTTTCAGAGCTTTTTATTGAGTAGCTGAAAATAGCTAGTTAGTATTGTTAGCTGCACAGAAGTTAGCACTGATAGTGACATCAGCTGAAAAACCCATGAGAGC
This sequence comes from Pangasius macronema, assembly GCA_037577455.1. Classification (NCBI taxonomy): domain Eukaryota; kingdom Metazoa; phylum Chordata; class Actinopteri; order Siluriformes; family Pangasiidae; genus Pangasius; species Pangasius macronema. The sequence continues at coordinate 9,628,524 of CM074959.1, read as the reverse complement.
TCATTACAGTGAAAAAATGGAACAGGAAAGGCACTCAACTATTTTCATATAGCAATATGAGCTGAATTTCACATTTATACCTTGCTGCACCTGCTATAAATGCTATACTTTGGTTAATCTGATTTCTCTCATAATCTAAATTTTCTTTTCAAAACAGGCAGCAACACACCATTACACCACATACAGATTCTGCCAAGTACATTTTGAACTTTGTGCCAGAAATATTGTTGGGAAACTGAACATTCAGCTCCCTCAAATACACTTATGACTTTGGAAATTTAGATTTTGAATTAGTTTAGAACTATGTAACTGATAGTAACGTAACCCCCTGAAAGGGCCCTTCATGTTGATCTCATATATACAGTCATTTGTTCAGAGCTGCAGTAATGTGAGAATGAAGAGCCACAGGCTTTCACTTTAGAGACAAAACTGTAAAGATTTTCCCCCCATTAGATTTTATTCCTATGATGTAATTTAATGATTTAAATCTAAACAAATAAACAAAAAATAAAATAAATCTATTTTAACTACCCTACAAAATCTGATTTGCCAATACATAATTTGCCGATACATAATAATATAATTGACACATGAGTCCCATGACAATAACTGAATTCTGTATTAATGTGCAGGTATTTAACCAATAAAACTGTTACACTTAAGACATTATTGTGTGCTATCTGGGGGGCATGGTGGCTTAGTGGTTAGCACGTGTGCCTCGCACCTCCAGGGTTAGAGGTTTGACTCCTGCTCCCATGGAGCTTGCATGTTCTCCCCATGCTTCGGGGGTTTCCTCTGGGTTTTCTAGTTTCCTCCACCAGTCCAAAGACATGCTGATTGGCATCTCTAACTTATCCTTAGTATGTGAGTGGGTGTGTATTGTGCTATCTGCGATATAGTTGGCACCCCAACCAAGGTGTCCCCCACCTTGTGCCCTGAGTCCCCTGGGACAGGTTTCTGTAAGCGGTACGAAGAATGGATGGATGGATGGATGGATGTGTAATATCTTTGCCTGTTATGTTGCTTAGCGACAAAACAAAACAAAACAAAACAAAAAACGAAAACTGTTAACAGACTAAATTGCGTGAGGGAAGTATTGCTTATAATGAATATTACTATTAACATTAATAATAAAATATTCCTGTAAAATCATTGTAACTAACGCCCTCTCGTGGCTCGTTGATTGAATCTATCACATGCCTTAATTCTTTTCGACAAAAAACTAAGTAAAACAATAAAATTTTATACTTGAGATCATGAGACAAAAATCATGCTAGACGTACTGTCTGTAAATATCCCATAAAGATCTTTAAAACATTGCTTATGCTTTTTTTGTAGCGTCTGGACTGTGATGTGTCTGCTGTGATGACATCATCAATGCGCGTCCTGAACAAAGCGCCTGTTCATAAGAAGGCGGAACAGGACAGTGCCCTGGTGGATTGTGGAAGAAAGTGGAAGAAACGCGGTTTTATGAAATAAGGCAGTAGTATATAAGTAAGTGAAGCGTGTGTGTTAGTGGGATGGAGGCTGAGAGCTCGACGCCGGAGGAGAGAGGAGTGAGCGCGGCGCAGCGACGAGCAGAAATCCGGCGCAGGAAACTCTTAATGAACTCCGAGCAGAGGATGAACAGAATAGTGGGCTTTAATAAAAATGACGGAGAAAACAGCGGTGAGAAATGAGCATTAATACTCCCGTTACATTCTTCTACTTCTGTTAGCGGTTTAATCTGCGCTGGAGCTCGGCTCTGGCGCTGTTACTGTGGCGAGCGAAGCAGGCCTGTAGTGTGTGTACAGTAGGATACAAAGGGGAATAAATAATTAAATAAAGTCCTGGTGGTGATCTCACTGCTCTTACACACACACACACACACACACACACACACACACACACACCTGATTCAGCAGTGTGTGTGTGTGTGTGTGTGTGTGTGTGTGTGTGTGTGAGAGAGAGAGAGAGAGAGAGAAATCACCAGATAGCCTGACCCCAGATGTGGTGTTGAAGAAAGCCAGGCCTCAGTTGTATGACTGATGTTAGCCCAAAATGGTTGTTAGAAAAGGGAAACATAATTTCTTCTTTTTTTTCAGTATTTTGTGTGGGTAAAAGTTAACTGGTGCACACAGTTTTTTTGATCTGCAATATGCCTTTTTTAAAATCATTGTCTAGTTCACTAGGCAGTGGTGGCTCAGTGGATAAGGCTTTGGGTTACTGATCAGAAGGTCGGGGTTCAAGCTGCCACTGTTGGGTCCCTGAGCAAGGCCCTTAACCATCTCTGTTCCAGGGGTGCTGCATCATGGCTGACCCTGCGCTCTGACCCCAGTTTCCTAACAAGCAGGGATATATGCGAAAAAAAGAATTTTCCTGTCCTGTAATGTATATGTGACAAAGACTATTTCTTCTCTCGTAGTCCTCTTTTCCTCACCCAATCTTTACAATATATCTTAAAACAGAAATGGTTCTGTACATCGTAGACACACTGTCTGTACTTTTACACGTTGCCTTTGTTTGCTGTAGTCTATTCTTGCAGAAATTGATTAGATTTAATTCTGATTACTTGCTTTAAAACTAGGTCTTGGCAGACACAGACTACTTTTTAACTAAACCAAAAATCACTTGATTTTTCCACCTGCAGCCTTGTTCCAAAACAAGCCCAATTTGGCTTAAAAAACTGTGACACATTAGGGTTTTACTGCTTGCTCGTTATAAGTGTAAATGCACAATATTAATAAATAATGACTTATACCCTCTATATAGTGCACTCTGTATAAAATAAGAAATCATTTTGGATTTTAGCTCCTTACTTTAATTGAAAGTAAATCTTTAATCAGTTATCTTGTGGTTTTTTTTGTTGTTTTTTTTTTTTTTTTTCTCTCCCCAGAACCCCAGCGTGTAACAGAGCCACGGTTCCACCTGGACTTGGACAGGAACGAGTGTTTCTCTTCCTCTGTGTCCACTAAAAGGGTGTCTCCATTTGTATCAGAGGCTCGGAGCGAGGGATCAGTGTTGGATGAGAGGAGGGAGGAGGAGGAGGGGGAAACAGAGCGAGGGGTTCGGCTCAGGCCACGGGGGGAGACATCGAGTGAAGAACGCTCTCGCTCCCCTCGCAGGGGCCTGAACACCTACCTATCTCGCTTTGATGATGCAATCAAGCTGCGGGGTCAACTGGCCAATGAGAAGGCGTCTCAGGAGAGCGGCGCAGACGCGGAAGAGTTTGACTCGTTTCGGCTTTTCCGGCTACTTGGCAGCGTGGTGTTAGCCGTGTGTGTACGCATATTTGTCTGTCACTACCTGGTGAGAGTGACACAGAAAAACATTTACACCTTTTATTAGACAATTTGTCTAATTATGTGATCAGTTGTTTAATTGTTTCTTATCAGTTGCCTAATTTGTACTTCTTTTTTTATTTATTTTTCCCCCATAGTCCATATTTGCACCCTTTCTCACCCTGGAGCTCGCCTACATGGGGTTATACAAATACTTCCCAAAGGTGAGACAGGCAGACAACGATGGCCAGACAGGAAGACAGGCCCTGACGGGCACACTGCAAATGGTGGACAGACACCCAGAGACAGTGATAGACAGACAGCTACACAGAGACAATAACAGACCATCAGAGACAGACAGACACAGAGACACACAAGTGCGCACACACACACACTGACAATGACACAGTGTATTGTTGACTTTATGGAGCAGGGGTGTTAGTGATGAAGGATATGAGCTGGTGATCGGGAGGTTGTGATCTTAAATCCCAGGACTGCTAGAAACACTGTTAAATACTCCACACTGTTAAACAATTAGTACTGTATAAAAGCATCTGTTAAATAAATACACGTACAGAAGAATAAACATTTGTACAAGCACTGCAGTGCTGGAGTTAATGTGCTGGGTTAGTGTTGTGTCACCATGTGAGGGAACTTTGTCCCGCTGTATACATGTCCCGCTCTACTGACTGTTTCCCCTTTGTGTTCATGTCCAGGTGGACAGGAAGATGAAGACGACGGTGCTGTCTGCAGCGCTGCTCCTCTCAGGGATTCCAGCTGAAGTGATTAGTCGCTCGGCAGAAACCTACAGGACGATGGGAGATGTTTTCTCTGATCTCTGTGTTTATTTTTTCACCTTCATCACCTGCCACGAGATCATCACTGCTTTCTCCTCTCAGTCCACCTAAATAACACACTAGCACGAGTGCTTCGTACAGAACAAACACTTCATACACACACACACAAGTAACATACATCAGTGTGCTTATTACAGCTAACTGCAGTATTCCGATCCTGCTTTAAACACGCCCCCCTGGTCACTTTATCAGCCGTTTGCCAGTTAAAGCTGTTTACAGAGGAACTTTTAACAGACCTGACAGTCAGGTGATTGGATTTTAATCCTCCATCTCTCCTGCTGGAGGTGCACTACTACTCAGTACTAATGAATTAGCAGGCTAGCTAATTAGCATGATAGCTAGTCAGCAAACTGTACAGAAATTGTGTGTTTGAGACTTCAGTACAGTGTTCCTCCTGCAGTGTGTACGTGTGTGTTCCTGTTCAACATCCCTACACACTGCATACTACATACTTCTCCCCTCAGGCTGTTAGTACACACTGCTGCTGTTGTGCACTTAAGCGTTATTAGGGGAGAACATAAATGTGTTTGTGTTTGCTGAAATGTGAGTTAAACTATTAAGTGTCATAGTGTTTCGCTCCTCAGTGTGTTCCTGGCTTATTTGTGCTGTGACATTTTTTGGGGAATTTTTTAAAACTCTGTTAATGTTATTTATGTTGCTTTCTTTTATGTAATTATTCTGTATAACAATCACTGCTGCCTGTTACTGCAAAATTACTGTTCATTATAAGACAGAGTGTGAACAATAAACGTCAGTAAACAGTCACTGTGCTTCATGTGAAATGCATACGTGCTGCAATGGACTCTACTGTTAAATTAAAGCCACCCTAGAAAATAATGTAATTAAAAACAAAGAAATATACAATCAAACTTAAACTTTATGGATTACATTTTCTGTAATTAAACAACAGTTGGTGGATTATAAACTGTAAAACAATGTGATTAGGAAGCTGATCAAATTCCTGCTGTGTGCAGACGACCTGGTCCTGCTGTCCGCCAGGTGGCAGCAGTACTGACATGCCGGGGTCCTGATAGTCAAACTCAAAAAGTCCAAAACTATCATATTCCAGGACACACAAAGTAGAAATGTGTAAAGAATATTTTTCTCAATGCATTGAACACCATTCAACCTCTCCTGCTTCATGAGAAGATGGGTAGAATGCAGATTGACACCTCCATGATCTCCAGGTTCACAGAACACCCTTGCATCTCTATTCGCCTACTTATGTTGTTCCTCTTTCGGCTGATCCTGTTAGGGGTCACCAAAGCAGATCATTGGTCTGCTTATTTGATTTGGAACAGTTTTACGCCGAATGCCCTTCCTGACGCAACCCCCTCCCCCCCAGTTTTATCTGGGCTTGGGACCAGCACTGAGAGTGCACTGTTGCACTCTACCCCAGTGGCTGGGGTTGGTTCCTTGGCCGGTAATCGAATGCAGGTGCAGCGGTGAGGAGGCTTTGGCCTGAGCACTATTTCTCCAGGGACCCCTCTATTCACCCACTCATACTATGCACTAAAAGTATGTACTCTTTCTGCGTACACTTTTGAGTGTGTAGCAAAATAGTATGCAAATAAGTTCCACATTTCATTTACACCTCTCTAAAATGTGTCCTTAAATTTGGTGACGCAAACCGTCACAAAACTCCTCCTCCCACATGCAAGGAGTGGCGGGCAATATCAGCTGAAAAAATGTCCACATTGCACGACAGTGGTAGCTAATACCATGTTTATGTATAAGAGATAGCATATATAGAGGAAAAAAGCAGTGGACCTAAAACAGAAGAACCTTGTGGAATGCCAAACTTTACTTTAGTGTGCATAGAGAAGTCACCATTTACATCTACAGCATCTACAACCGACCAGTCAAATAAGACCTGAGCCAGGAAAGGGACATTCCTTTTACTAAAACCATATTTTCTTATCTATTAAGGAGAATAATATGATCAATAGTATCAAAAGCTGCACTGAGTTCAAGTAACACAGGTAAGGAGACATGATCCCTAAACCCTGACCAGAGGCCTATAGTAGGTAATTTACCACTTTTACCAGGGCTGTCTCAGTACTGTGATGAGGCCTAAACCCTGATGAAAATTTTTATTCCTATGGAAGTATGAGCCTAACTGCTGTGATACAAGCTGTTCTAGGATCTTGGCTATATAGGAAAGGATTGGTAAAGCAATTTCCCGCTGGGATTAATAAAGTTCTTTGAATCTTGAATCTTAACTGCTAGTTTAAAAGATTTAAGTACATAGCCAGTGCTAAGGGAAGAACTGATCATTTTTATTAGGTTTGATTGAGCTTTATTGTCAAGTCATGCAAATAAATCTCTTTGAACTGAATTGAATTCAATTGACTTCATTACTGTTTGACCCCTCCAGGTGACAGTACATCAGCTTCAGTCGGTTGTGATTCCGCTAAATAAACACCGAAGAGGAAAGACCGGAACCGGAAGTTGGAGGAGAAGAAACAAAAACGTTGGGAAACAGTTGAGCAGTTTACAGACAGTATGGGACGGGAGTCTCGGTGAGGAAATTATTTGTATTACTTTATTAATTTATAGAACTGGTTATCTAATGATAAAAAAACAAATATATGCCTCGCGGAGAGAAAGAGATTAGTTTTAATTGAAGTGAAGCTAATAATACTAGCTAGCGGACAAGCATTAGTGAATTTAGATTAGCGGGCTTGCTAACTAACCGGCTAACAGCAGCTAGTATTATTAATTATTATTAATGGTGCTTAGGCCAAGTTTGTTTACTTAGTGAACACGTTATTTAATGAGGAGCTCCTTGTTTATTTCAGTCGCTACTTCAGTAAGCTAGCTTCAGAAAGCGCGAACTAGCTAGCCAGCTGTGTATGTGTGACGTCACACTCTGAGACAGACAGTGTGTTCACACAATAAAATCCCGGGACGTTATTTATATATAAAACACTTATCTATATCTATCTATCTATCTATCTATCTATCTATCTCTCTCTCTCTCTCTCTCTCTCTCTCTCTCTCTATATATATATATATATATATATATATATATATATATATATATATATATATATATATATATGTGATGTCTGCATAATAACCCGTGCAGAATGCACTAATAATAAATGTGTTTGAGTGTTAAAACTGTTGTTGTTTACAGTATTAAGGTGTTTATTACAGACATTACCGGAAACGCTCATCGTCGCGAGGACGCTCGGGCAGTCGCTCTAAAAGCCGCTCTCCTGACTCTAAGCGTGTGAAGAAAGAGGAGCGAGCTCGTGAGCGGGGCCGCAGGGAACGATCACGCAGCAGAGAGCGTAGGAGATCACGCTCCAGAGACCGCAAGAGACAGAGGTCACACTTTCTCAAACACACANACACACACACACACACACACACACACACTGCCTCTCTCATCCTCGTGCTTTCTGTAATACTGTGTGTATGTGTGTTCAGCAGGAGGTCTCGGAGCCGTGAGCGTAAACGCTCCAGAAGTCGTGAACGCAGGAGGTCGAGGAGCCGCAGCAAAGGGCGAAGGTCAAACATCTAACAACGTTAATGAGAAAAAAAGAGTAATCACTGAGTTTGTGTGTACTGATGTGTGGTGACTGGAGTGTTTGTGTGTGTGTGTGATGCAGCAAGGAGAAGTCGGATGGAGGTGAGCAGTCAGCTGATAAGAAGAAGAAAGAGGAGAAGGAGGAGGAGCGAGTGGAGGATGTAAGTGTTTTTGTCTGTGTGTCCCTCTCTGTGTGTCCCTCTCTGTGTGTCCCTCTCTGTGTGTCCCTCTCTGTGTGTCCCTCTCTGTGTGTCCCTCTCTGTGTGTCCCTCTGCTTCTGTAGTTTAGCAGGAGTTAACCATATTAATGAACTGGCCCACAGCAGGACTTTGACCAGACGACACTGGAGGAGGAGATGAGGAAGAGGAAGGAGCGGGTGGAGAAATGGAGGGAGGAGCAGAGGAAGAAGGCCATGGAGAACATTGGCGAGATCAAAAAGGAGCTGGAAGAGATGAAACAGGGCAAGAAGTGGAGCCTGGAGGATGACGATGGTGTGTACGTGTGTGAGAGAGTGAGAGCATAAGACACTGTACACACACGCAGTATCAACTGTAGATAGTAATGAGTGTGTGTGTGTGTGTTTGTGTGTGTGTAGATGATGATGAAGAGGGTCCGGCCTCAATGGATCAAGAGGGGGAGGAGGATGAGGATAAGGAGAAGGAGGGGAAGGTGGAGGAAGAAGAAGCGATGGTGGAGGATGGAGGGGAGGAGCTTGATCCCTTGGATGCCTACATGGAGGAAGTGAAGGAGGAAGTGAAGAAGTTCAACATGGGCACCATGAAGGGAGGAAACGACAAAGTGAGACACACAATGAAACTCTGATCTAAACTCTACCATAGTTTTGTTAGTGCGAGTTTTGTGTTTGTTTGAGAGAGAGAGAGTGTATGCCTCAGTGTGTGCGCCACTCACACACCAAAAGAGCGTTGCAGTTTTGTCATCATTGTGTTCGCATGCGTTCGTCACAACAAAGTTTTTAAATTGTATATGTGCAGAAAGGAGGCATGACTGTGACAAAGGTGGTGACGGTGGTGAAGACGAAGAAGACTCCTCACACCACCAAAAAGAAAGGAGAGTTAATGGAGAACGATCAGGACGCCATGGAGGTAAATGCTTTTACATACACAGCTGTGTGTGTGTTTGTGTGTAAAGATGCATCACTGTTACTGTAAGCTGGGTCTATCTGTGATGTAATGGTGTGTGAGACTTGAGTTCTTATTTAACACGAACTGATAAAACTCATGAGGGAACCTGTGTGCGTGTGTGTGTAGTATTCATCAGAAGAGGAGGAAGTGGACCTGCAGACTGCTCTCACCGGCTTCCAGACCAAACAGCGAAAAATTCTGGAGCCTGTGGATCATCAGAAAATCCAGTATGAACCCTACCGCAAAAATTTCTACGTAGAGGTTCCTGAACTGGCCAAAATGACACCGGAGGGTATGGTACCATCTACACGTATGGTTAGGAATACACAAAACAATACTGAACTGCAAAACTGACTGCCTGTGTGTGTTTCAGAGGTGAATGAGTATCGTCTGGAGCTTGAGGGAATCACAGTGAAGGGGAAAGGCTGTCCCAAACCTATAAAAACCTGGGTGCAGTGTGGAACGTCCATGAAAGTCTTAAACGCCCTTAAAAAGTGAGTGGCCCAGTCCCAATCCTGTTCTTCCACTCCCACTTTTTGTTCACTTCTCCTTTGTACAGTATAAGTTTTGGAAGTGTTAGGTTTAGCTTGTATTTTCACAAGTCACTGGTGTTTAACAAAGTAAGTGCTGCTCCTTAAAATATTTACTTTTCAAAGATCTACTCAGAAACAGAAATTTAACTTGGCCCTGGTTCTGAAAACTCCCCTAATGTTCCTTAGAGTTCCTGCAGTGACACAACATCTGTAGATGATTCACTTCAGACCCTGTTCACACTCAGCATTAAGATCCGTGTCTGTCATCACATGTTCACATGTTAAATACATGCCTGAAAGGTTTTGGTATCAGGATATTTTTTTTGGGACATGTTGGTTATATTGGGTTGCTTTTGGCGGATCTGGCAACCCTTCTGTTTACAAAATTTGATCACGTGTTGATGCTGGCTGCAGCGGACACTCGAAAAATGCTAGGGGAAGTGGATGAGGCAGTGTTGGAAACAGTGATGAGTGTGTGTGTGTGTGTGTGTGTGTGTGTGTGTGTGAGAGAGAGAGAGAGAGAGAGAGAGAGAGAGAGAAAGAAAATGCCTACCCACACAGATAGTGTACTTTTTGATGGCTGAGGCACTGTTTTGGTTCCAGACATTTTAAATCCTTTTATGAAATGTCTGTATGTATGTGTGTTTCAGGCATAACTACGAGAAGCCTACGCCCATCCAGGCTCAAGCAATTCCTGCCATCATGTCAGGACGTGACATCATTGGCATTGCCAAAACAGGAAGTGGGAAAACCATCGCATTCCTGTTGCCCATGTTTCGCCATATTTTAGACCAGCGTCCCCTAGAGGAAGGGGAAGGGCCTATCGGTACACACACACACACACACACAGTAAACACACAAGTCTAACACTTGATAAGTGTTATGTATTTAGTGTTAACTAAATGCTAACTTGTTTCTCTGTGTTTCAGCGGTGATCATGACGCCGACACGTGAGCTCGCTCTGCAGATCACTAAAGAGTGTAAAAAGTTCTCCAAGCCGCTGGGGCTCAGAGTGGTGTGTGTGTATGGGGGGACAGGCATCAGCGAGCAGGTTTGTATGTCTCTGGATGTTCATATGGTGTATATTGTCAGTGAGTGTATAAGCCACAATGCACTGTGAGTGGTGTGTGTAAAGAAATAAAATGTAAAGTTCACGTTCATCATTCAGATTTTTAATTGAACAAAATTGGATTGAGAGACACACGAGGCTCTCACAGTGACCTGTAATAAACACCCTGGTGTTTGGGACATAGCCTGTGTTTAGAATGATATCTTAACACTGTGTGTATGTGCATGCATTCATGTGTGTGTGTGTGTGTGTGTGTGTGTGTGTGTAGATAGCAGAGCTGAAGCGTGGAGCTGAAATCATTGTGTGCACTCCAGGTCGAATGATTGACATGCTGGGAGCCAACAGTGGTAAGTGTGTCCTTGTGTGTGTGTTTGTATGTGTGTGTCTTCATTCCAATATGTGTATTTATGAGCACACAGGGATTTTGAGATGTTGATGTGTTTAATGAGGAGTGTGAGTGACATCAGGAGATCGGACACGTGGTGGCTGAAGATCATCTCACACACTCACTCACTCACTCTCTCTCTCTCTCTCTCTCACTCTCTCTCTCTCTCACACACACACACAAACACACACACACCATTTCTGTAGGTCTTATTTAATTGTGGTCAAATAATCATGCTGAGAAGCTAAAAGTCTAGAAATAAACGCCACGTTTATATAGATGTTTATCTAACTTGTGCATGTTGTAAGATAGAGTAAGTATTAATAACTATAAGGATGAATAAGTTGCAGTAAATATAGTCCCTTATTTTCCTGTCTGTGTAAATGAAAGTGATTAATAAGTGACTTACAGAAGATGAAGGTGGTGTATGACAGAAGGTCTTATTTCCTCTAATACCTACGTGTGATATGTGTTTTGATCCTTAGCTTGTGCTCCCACACATGCGTGTAATCTGTGCTGTGTGTTTTCCAGGTGAGCGCGTGGTGTTTAATGTTTGTTTAACAGGTTGGCTGTGCCGAAAGATGGTACGCAAGAAACCAGTAGCAGTAACCTTCTGTCTGTCATAGAGCCGCATCAGTGTTGGTGTTAATGCAGGGTGTGTGTGTGTGTTTGTTTGTGTTTACTGCCCTGTGTTTGCTAATGTGGTGTTGTTGCTGGTTTCAGGACGAGTCACGAACCTGCGCAGAGTCACGTATGTCGTAGTTGATGAAGCTGATCGAATGTTTGATATGGGCTTCGAACCGCAGGTGAGCTGGCACAGCAAACACCACTTTCACTAAACACCCACTTGATGTAAGACCCACCCATACCCACAAGAAAATTGGTATTTATTACAAGTGTGTACACATAGCAGTAAGTAATGGCCTCTGATAAGTCCCACACATTCTGAACTGATCGCTTGTGTACAGCCACACTCATTTGCAAAAAGGAAACACCCTCAAATCTCCATATATGCTAAACAACCTCCTTTAAAACACACAATAGCCTGTTCGAGGTGCTGATTGTTTCCGACATGGAACATGCCAAAAGGTCTAGGAAGATGAACTTCACTGACAGTGAAGTAAAAATATTGACATAGTATATAAAATAGTAACGATTTATATACGTGTAACTCTGTAATAGTGTGAAATTTTATTTTTGCTGTCTTTTCTGCTTCTGGTTTTGGAAATGTAATGTATTCCACTTTTCTCCCACACAAAACTATGCATACGCACGGTTGATAAAGGAGGCCCCTGATGTTTGCCCCGATCCCCTCTGTCCTTGTCTAGATCACCTGACTGAGTGATGTAGTAACTGCTGATGCATTAGTGTGATGTGTATGTGTTTGTGTTTATAGGTAATGCGCATAATGGATAACGTGCGGCCCGATCGTCAGACAGTGATGTTTTCAGCAACGTTTCCTCGAGTGATGGAGGCTTTAGCTCGCCGCATCCTCAACAAACCAGTCGAGGTTCAGGTTGGGGGAAGGAGTGTGGTGTGTTCAGATGTGGAGCAGCATGTGGTGAGAATATACGCCCACCCACCAAAACACACACTTTACTGCATAAGCATTACTGTACATGCTGCTCTTAGTGTTGTTATTCCAGAACCTGAGCTGTGTGTTTGTGTGTGTGTGTGTGTGTGTGGTCAGATTGTGATTGAGGAGGAGAAGAAGTTCCTGAAGCTGTTGGAGATTTTGGGTCATTATCAGGAGAAAGGCTCAGTGATTATTTTTGTAGATAAACAAGAACACGCTGACGGCTTGCTGAAAGACCTGATGAAGGCCTCGTACCCCTGCATGTCTCTGCACGGAGGTAGACACACACACTAACTTCATTAGTGTGTATTAATGTTGTGGTATGTGTAGTGTTGTATTAATACTCTGTGTCTCTGTCACAGGAATCGATCAGTATGATCGTGATAGTATAATAAATGATTTTAAGAGTGGCGCGTGTCGGCTGATGGTGGCCACATCTGTGGCTGCAAGAGGCCTGGACGTAAAGCAGCTGATCCTGGTGGTGAACTACAGCTGTCCCAATCATTATGAGGACTATGTCCACCGTGCCGGGAGGACTGGCAGAGCTGGAAATAAGGTCTGATAAGGCTAATAATGATGCTAATAATGATACTACTACTACTACTACTACTACTAATAATAATAATAATATAAAATATGTAAAAGAAGTGAGTACACCCCTGTTGAATATCACTAAAACATGAGAAAATGATCTGTGTAACATGCAGTTTGCCTAAACAAACAGGCAGCCAGCTTATATATATTTTTGTGGAAAGGTCTAACGGTGTATGCAATTAACATTAATTGGAAAATCCATCACAGGTGTACTCACGTTTGTTTCATTGAGTTTCTACAGTGTCTGTAATTTCAGTATGATTTGATATGTTTGACACACAAACATACACAGACGCACACGCTATATAGCCAAAAGTATGTGGACACCTGATCACCTGTTGCCACACTATTGTTTAGAATGTCTTTGTATGCCGTCGCATTATGATTTCCCTTCACTGGAACTAAGGGGCTCAAACCTGTTCAAGCATAACAACACCCCTGAGGACAAAGCGAGGTTCATAACGATATGGTATGGAAGAACTCGAGTGGCCCTGACCTCAACCCCATTGTACACCTTTTGGGATGATTGCAATTGCACGCTGGGTATTCTTACCCAACATCACTACCTGATTTCGCTAATGCTCTTGTGGGTCCGTAGGCAAATCCCCACAGCCACATTCCAAAATATAGCGTAAAGCCTTCCCAGAAGAGTGGAGGCTGTTATAGCAGCGAAGGGGGGACAAACTCTGGAATGGGATGAAAAAAAATCACACGTTTGTGATGGTTGTGTGTCCATATACATTTGGTCATATAATGTGTGTGAGTTAGTTATTGTGTGTTACTATGTTAGTTGTTGTGTGTTATGTTGTCAGGGCTACGCATACACGTTTATCACAGAGGAACAGGCACGTTATGCAGGAGACATCATTAAAGCTCTGGAGTTGTCGGGGTCTTCAGTTCCTCCTGAGCTCGAGCAGCTTTGGGCTACATTCAAGGAGCAGCAGAAAGCGGTGAGACCCTGAGACCACACACCGTAACACCATCCCTTTACCTACACCACACTCCATAATACCATCCCTTCATCTACACTACACCTGTAACCCCACCCTTTCAGCTACACCACACCCCCCATGATGCCACACTTTCATCTACACCACACCCAGTAACACCACCTGTTCAGCTACAGCACATCCCCATAACACTGTCCGTTCATCTACACTGCGCCCCATAACACCTCCCGCTCACCTACAACACACTACAATAACAACATCCATTTATCTACACCACACCAATACACAACACCACATAAGTCCACTTGTTCACCAACACCTCCCTTGCAGCTACATCACACCCGATGACACCACCCTTGCAGTGACACCATGCAATCGTGACACCACCTTTGTGTGTGTGTGTGTGTGTGTGTGTGTGTGTGTGCAGGAGGGGAAGAGTATTAAGAGCAGCAGTGGGTTTTCAGGGAAAGGCTTTAAGTTCGATGAGACTGAACATGCTCTGGCTAATGAAAGGAAGAAACTGCAGAAAGCGGCGCTCGGTCTTCACGACTCGGACGATGAGGACACAGCACTGGATGTAAGTGTGAAGATTCAATGCAGTGTTACTGATTTTTGTTTCACCTATGAATGTATCCATAGAAAGTAGTGTGAATTAAGACTGTTCTGTGTAATTGTGGCTGTATAAACTGCTAGTTAGCTAGCAAGCAGGCCAGCTAAGGTCACACCAACTGCATGTGTGAGGTGTGACTGTGTGTGACACAGTTTGATTAATGATCAGACAATTTTTAATCAGTTATGATCAGTGTTTAATGGTGTGTGGTGTTGTTTAAAGGAGATGTTTGTTCCCCTCACAGATAGATGAACAGATTGAAAGCATGTTCAACTCGAAGAAGCGCGTGAAGGACCTTGCGGCTCCGGGGGGTGCTGCACCGGCAGCTTCAGGACTCACCGTCACTGCTGCAGGACTCGGTGGTCTTGCTGCGCCTTCAGCTGGAAACATCCAGAAACTTGAGATTGCCAAGAAACTGGCACTGAAGATCAATGCGCAGAAAAACCTCGGTGCAGAAGCTCAGGTGAGACAGGAAGGCTTCATCCCAGACATTAAAAATTGCACTCTAGTTAGAGTTTGTAGTAAAACTTGTCCCAGTCTTAACTGCTAATTAGCCCATTAGCTAGCAGGCCATGCTGATTTTTCAGTACACTTCTGTCTTTGGGACACAACTTGAGATTTGGCTCTGCACATCACAATGTTGTAATTTTTTTTTTCCTCCGAATGTCAGGACGTGATGCAGCAGGCCACTAACGCCATCATGAGGGGTGGCACCATGATCGCACCCTCCATCTCTGCTAAGACCATTGCTGAGCAGCTCGCTGAGAAAATCAACGCCAAGTTGAACTACACACCCATCGAGAAACTGGAGGAGGAGCGACAGAGTGCTGAACAGGCAGAGAGTGTCAAGCGGTATGAAGAGGAGTTGGAGATCAATGACTTTCCCCAGGTAGACACAGACTTACCTAACTCTTAATGGGTGTGTGTGAGAGCGAGAGAGAGAGGTACACACACCTAACTTCTGATGCACTCTGTGTGGGTGTGAGAGAAACAGGTACACACACCTAACCCCTGATACACTCGGTGTGTGTGTGCGTGGGTGTGTAGGTGCGTGTGCACGCACCTACTAACTGATATGCTTTGTGTGAGGGACACACACCTATCCCCTCTTATACTCTGAGCGAGTGTGTGAGAGAGCGAGTGTGTGAGAGAGCGAGTGTGTGAGAGACAAGTGCACGTACCTAACCCTGATACACTCTGTGTAGATGAGAGAGAGACAGGTGTACATACCTAACCCCTCATACACTGTGTGAATAAGAGACAGGTATACACACAGTTATTGACGTATTATTGACGTGTTTTTGGCATGCAGACGGCGAGGTGGAAGGTGACGTCTAAAGAGGCTCTGCAGAGGATTGGCGAATATTCAGAGGCTGCCATCACCATCAGAGGGACGTACTTCCCCCCTGGCAAAGAACCCAAAGAGGGAGAACGCAAGATTTACCTTGCCATTGAGAGTAAGTACACACACACACACACACACACACACACACACACATACACACACAAACACAGTTATGCTGTGTTGATTGTTTAACCCTGACTGACACTGAGAATATCACTCACTAGTGAACCGTTACAAAAAATCTGACTGAAATAATGATGTGAAATGTTTGACGTTTCAGGTGCAAATGAGTTGGCAGTGCAGAAAGCAAAAGCAGAGATCACGCGGCTCATCAAAGAAGAGCTCATACGCTTGGTAACCTCTTCCTCCTCATTATTATTATTTGTTGTGTTGTATGTATTATGGGATTAATATTCGTAAACATAAATAACTTTAGACTTTGACCCTTTCAATGAAGTGAATGATGGTTTAATATCAGAACTTTCTCTAATGTTTCATTTGTTGAAGCATAGCTAAACTGTTACATTTCCAACTGTTTGTTTTTGATAGCACATTAATAATTCTTTTCTTCTTTCAGCAAAACTCGTACCAGCCCACAGCCAAGGGCCGATACAAAGTGCTGTAGACGAAGACGCTGCCATTTTTTTGAGTGTGTTTTACAGTGACATAAAAGAGGTGATTTGTGTTTATATCAGTGATTTAAATGAGCTGTGATGTGAGTCAGCTCTCAGTTCAGCCTCATATTCATTATGTGTAGATTCTCTTTTACACCAATAAAACATTTTAAACATAACCCTGTGTCTGTATGACGTTAAAATGTAATAAATATATTTTATATTTAAATAGTTAACATTCCCTAAAGGCTTTTCAGTGTGCATGAGGTACCTCATGCAAGTGTGCACTTGCAGTTATTGGAACAGATTTTTCCCTAATTATTTAACACACTATAAAATAAAGTGTTTTCATTAGCTGTCATCTTCAGATGAAGTTGATTGTCCTTAAAGAGCAGATACAGCAGCTGAAGTAACAAGCAAGATCAACTCGTTTGCATGTTAATGTTTCTCCAAAGCTTCTTAGAGATGAAAGTAAAGTTTGAAGAACTACAATCTTTAAATTACTGCTCCGATGCCAAATAGTCACAGGAAATGTAGGCTCTAATTTTAGAGACTTTCTGAAAAGAGGTTCTTCATAAAATAATAGATTCCTGTCATCTTCTTCTTCTTCTT
>CM074959.1:9594909-9606666 GCA_037577455.1 Pangasius macronema | reverse complement strand
CACTGCTTAGCACCATTTACCCACTGCCAAGCCACATGGCTCTTCTAGAGTTAGACCATTTGAAAGTGTTAGTTTAGCTGAATAACACTCCTGTCTTTTAGTGGTAAGCCATAACAATTGTGGATAACATTTTAGCTAATGTCAGTCCAATTCCTAAGTAAAATTCTTTATAGATTCTTCAGTCAGATTATAACCGAGTAGCGGCTACTATAATCAGTTTGCAGCTACTTGGGTCTTTTTGCAAATAGATTGCGTCTGCATCTATTTTTGTTTACAATCACTAAAAGGGTCTATCAGCACATTACTAAGTGTTCCTATTTTATCATAACAATTAGCCAGTAATTACAATTTTTCTGATAAAAAACAATAATGCCACAGTTAGTGCCACTCAGACAACATAGTTTAATGTGAACATTAAGATGATATGGTTGATCTGTATCTGCATGGTTTTATGCATTGTGCTGCCATATAGTTGGTGGAATGGATAACTGCATGAACTGCATGAACTGCATGGGTCCAGGTGTTCCTAATAAAGTGGCCAGTGAGTTTATATTAATATATGAGTAAATGTGACAGTAGATTTAACTGATGAGTCAAAACATTCATAAAAAAAATCTACTTCAATGAGTTAAGGGACAATGTTTATTGACACAGACATTATTGACACAGAGTGTAAAACTCTCAAGGCTCGCTGATGTAAGAGAGATGTGGTATATTTAAATAGTGGCATTTGTCACCCAGAGGCTGAGTAGGGTTGTGAATCTTTCAGGTGTAAAGCTCACTACACTGAAGGTGGTTTCTACATTTAGTACATGCTGAGTAGCAACAATTTTATACTTTAAGAAAACTTTAACTACTCATATGATATACTTTAGGTTTTCTAGTTGTGTTTATACTATGTTAAATGTAGCATAATAATGATACAATTTGTGATACAATAATATAATGATACAATAATATAATGATACAAAATATCTTGAATATACATTTTATTTCACTGCATGGAACTTCCAGGATAAAAAACTCAGTGTATATTTAGATTGTACACATTGAACTAAAATAAAAAATGAAAATCTGTGCTGTGAGCCCTGGGCTAATACCACGTGCTGTAAGAAATTCTCCTTTCTTTCTGCAGGACTACTGATGGCCAACATGTCTGGCACTTTGACTGTTGTTGAGATGCAGGCCGTGAGACTGGCTTATACAGGCGAGAGGATCTTTAAGGTGTTCCTGGTGTTGTCAACTCAATCCCTCTTCATTTACATTAACATTGTAATGCTGTTTACGCTGCGCACCAAGGCCATCTTCCGCGAGACACCACGCTACATTCTCTTTACCCACATGCTCCTGAATGACACCATTCACCTGCTGATTGCACTCGTCCTCTATGTGCTCAATTCCTTCTATTTTGTGGTGGTGCGTGCTGCTTGTGCCTTCATTGTGCTGGTGTCTACATCGACTTTTGTCAACGCGCCACTAAATCTGGCTGTCATGTCCCTGGAGAGGTACACGGCCATCTGCTTCCCGTTGCGGCACAGCGAGTTGGCTACACCATCACGAGCGAGTGTGGCTGTGGCTCTGGTGTGGGTTTTGGGTATCACCGATGTGCTAACTGATGTGTGTGCTCTCTTCCTCCTCGCAGAGCCATCCTTCTACTTGTCTCCTACAGTGTGTACCATCATGCAGCTTCAGGTGGCACCCTGGCAGCAGGGCAGGAGTGTGACATTCAAAGTGCTGCTCTTTGTCATGGTGGCCATTGTGCTGCTCTACACGTATGTGGCCATCCTGCGGCAGGCGCGTGCCGCCTCCGCTGACACCTCTTCTGCCCGCAAGGCCTTGCGCACTGTGGTACTGCATGCGCTGCAGCTCGGCCTCTCACTCATGTCCTTCCTCTATGAGTATATAGAATCCCTGCTAGGAAGCCTGCCACTTGCCGTATACACGCAGCTGCGCTTCCTCAACTTTTTCATAGTGCTGGTCCTGCCACGTTGCCTCAGCTCACTCATCTACGGCCTGAGGGACGAGACCTTTAGGCCACTGTTCAAACAGAACTTCCTGTACTGTGGTACAAACAAAGTTGCACCTCTAGAGGCTTTTACAAAACACTAATTATGAGACAAGGACAATATGTTTGTTTCTTTCATCTCTCTATGATTTAATGTGTACGTGTATTTCTGTAGATACTGTATGTACAAAAAATGTGGCATGTTAAGTCTCACAAAATATTTGCATGCAGTTTATGGGTATTACATGTGTTATGGGGTGTTTATGATCGTGATAAACTACAGATTCTAGTGATTTTATCTAACCCCGGAATGAATGCTGTATCTCATGTAAAAAAAAAAAAGGGAAAATATTTTCTCTGTGTACCAATAAAATCCGAGCTTGATCCAACACAACAAATGTGAGATTTGCTAAAGAGGTGTCAAATCCATCACTGAAAATTTTATTATTGCAAGTAACATCAACATCTCCACTGCCTGCTGTCTTGCAGTTACATGTTTTTTTGCTCCATAATGTCACGTTACTAAGTTTTTGTTCTGGCCTTCAGAAATAAATACAGCCACTGTGAGTGAAATGGACATGATCCAAACACATGTTTGCATACATGCAGCATGTGAACACAAGAGAAAGGAATACATGCACTTATAATACACCATGCTTTCTTGGTTAAAACAGATTTATTTACCTAAATGATCAATCCTCTAGGCTGGCCAGAATTGTAAATGACAAATATAATGTAGTGAATGCAGCCTTGCACAGTTATTCCAACATTTTTCATGGCTCGGGCAGCTAAACTGAGAGACTGCCACAGATGACCTTCTGGCCTGCACTTATTCTTTTGTGGGTGTGTCTCATAGGTGGGCTCTCTTGTGTAGCCAAAGAGCCAGTTTTATACAGTTTCATGCAATTCCACACATGAAATCATTATTACTGAAAAGAAATCATTTCACACTTATAAATGTGTATTTCTTCATAAGGTTGGGGTTGGGACAGAGTTAACTTCTATACCATTTTGCATGGCTGTATTTGGATGAACTCAAAAGGAATCCAACCATCCTTGAGCATTCAATTTCATATAACTTTTTCACATGATCTTTTTTCTCCTTCAAATTTAAGTAACTTTAATATATGAATTGTGAGTGAAACTAATAGACAGTCCTTACCATACTTGATTTTTGCTATGGTATTGGTATGAATTTGATAAATGAATAAATATAGCTAATAAACAAACAAACCAGAACTAAATAAATATAGTTAATAAATAAATTAGATTTTTACAGAAACAAGAATGATTGAATTTGAATCTGGATAAACATATTCAAAGGATAACATATTTGAGTCACATTAGTGGAGATTGGTAGTGGGGATTGGTTAATTATGTTAATTAGTTATTTGAACACATTTTCCCAGTGAGGATGTGATTAATGAAATTTTATCACAAAACTATAAATCAATACAGTCACTAATTCACTTCACAGGAATGAAAAATGGTTGTGTCAGTATGCAGATTTCAATGAGTACCTTCAAAATCTCAGTGGACATGTTGATGGATTCTCATTTCTTCCCCTATATTAGGTATATTAGCTCATTATAAATCAAATTGGATTGTTTTCTGTGTAGCTTGCTTCTACATTTCCAACAAGGAGTACATGTTGGAAATGTAGAAGCATAAGGAATAAAGCATGTCATGGTGTGCTGTTATAGGAATATAATCATGTACTTTTTTATCAATTTATAATTACATTATTGTTGTGGATCATCTATGAAACAAGTTAGTTCTTGATATCACTTACATTATAGCAGCTATAAACAGTTGTTCCGTCATCAGCCTTATGCTTAACTTAATAAGACAAAAAAATGCAGTTGTTATAGCATAAAAGTCCTTAAGCTAGCTTTACACTGTACAATTTCCAGACCAATTTTGCTGACATACATGAAAATTGTACATTGTGAAACAATTCTTTGGTTTTAAGTTATGATCAGTGGTCTTAGAACACATAACATGATGTTCTTACTGGTGGCTGATTTAGTGCCACTGTGACTAGGACAGTCGACACAAAGTTCTGGCAGTGTGAGTAATTTTTTTATTAAAACCTCAGTGTGAGCTCTGTTACGATGCTTGTCGGAAAGCCTCAAATAGGAGGATGGCATAGGATAACACATGGTAGTGGTACTGGCAAAACACAAATGAAGCATACTAATGGACAGAAAAGAATTACCTCAAGCTCACTTTGAAGAATGTTTCTGTTTATGCAAGCCCATTTTCTGTATGAGCCTGCATGATGCTGACTGATGGCATAAGCAGAATGTTGTGATTTTCTTTAATCACAGATCTAATTTTAAAGGATCTCACTCACTCCCTTCCTTCCTCCCTCCCTCACTCACTTTTAGTAACCGCTTCATCCTTGCCAGTGTTGTTGTGGATCTGGAGCCTATCCTGGAACACTGAGTGTGAGGCAAGAACACACCCTGAATATGATGCCAGTCCATCACGGGCAACCATGCACACACATTCACACACTCATTCACATTTAGGCACAATCTTAGCCAATCCACCTACTGCCATTTTCTTGGAAGTTGGAAGGAAACCGGAGAACCCAGAAGAAACCAATCTTACATACACATTTTCCATATCCATCTTCCTTAAATACAAAACACGTTACTGCACATTCAGTTATGAAATTACATGAATAAGATTTTATTCTCATACAGCATGACAGGCTCACTGAAATGGAACAGTTGAGGTTTGGAAAAAGACCAGGAGATGTTTTTCTAATCTTCAACTGTCCAGCCTGTGCCCACTGTAGCCTCAGATACCTGTTCTTGGCTTTTCTGCTCACTTTGGTTGGAAAGAGTGATTATTTGAATTACCATATCCTTCCTATCAGCTCAAACCAGACTGACCATTCTCCTCTGACCTTTCTCAAGGCAATGTGTTTCCACCCGCAGAACTGCTGCTCACTGGAATATTTTTCGTTTTTTCCACTATTCTGTATAAACATTAGTGTGTCAGCAAATCAGCAATTTCTTAAATACTCAAACTATACTGGCACCAACAACAGTGCCACAGTCTAAGTGACTGAGATCACATTTTCCACATTCTGATGTTTGATGTGAACATTAACAGCTTCTGACCTGTATCTGCATGAATTTGTGCATTGTGCTACTGCTACGATTGGCTAAATGGATAAATGCATGAATGTGGAGGTGTACAGGTGTTCCTAATAAAGTGGCTGGTGAGTGTATATTAGTATATGAATAAATGTGGCACTGGATTTAAATGATGAGTCAAAACATTCATGACAAAATTATTCCTGCCTGCACGTGGATATGACTTCAGAAAAGTCCATTAATGGTCTCTTCTACTTTAATGAGTTAAGGGACAATATTTATTGACACAAACATTTTTGGAACTTAAAACTCTCAAGGCTCGCTGATGTAAGAGAGATGTGGTATATTTAAATAGTGGCATTTATCACCCAGAGACTGAGCAGGGGTGTGAGTGCTTCAGGCGTAAAGCTCACTACACTGTAGGTGGTTTCTACATTTGCAGTAATGACAATTTTATACTTTAAGAAAACTTCTTTGGCTGCTTACATGATGTATTTTAGGCTTTCTGGTTGTATGTTACATATAGCATGATATATATATATATATATATATATATATATATATATATATCTCACAGATATATATTTGCTGTTAAAGTACTCTATATGTTGTGAAGCAAGAACTTTAAATATGTTTATATACAGTTTTCCATTTTCAATGAATGGATTGTAAGGATTGTAAATATATGTTGTACAGTGGCTGAAGCATGGCAGGTTGTTTTTTTAAATAACATTTTTAAAATTTGACGTCATACCGTCGTACTGCATCTGCCTTTAAGCATAATTTAGAAGCCCGGTATGATTGGAAAGCAGCCAGTTAAAGTCCTTCAGTACCTTTTTATGTCGCTGCTGGATGCTTGTTTAATATTCCTCCTTACATGGTTTTTGTAGATATTTGGATTATCTATTGCACCGATAGTGAATAAATTGCAATTAATCACAAGAAACTCTACACTGAGTGTTGAAAAATGTCTGACTGGCAGTTTGTGTAATGTGTGTTAGTGTAAAGTTACAATAGTCTGTAATTAAATATTCAATTAAACAGTTTACTGATTTTACTGATCATTGCCAGTTTTGTTTTGTTTAATGCTTTATAATAACCAGGTACTGATAGTTAATGCTGTGTCATATTTTGGTGCGGTAAGAGTTTTGTGCCATAACTTAAAAAAGTATAAAATGCCAATCTGAATCTACCTACAATCATAATAATATTGTGAAAAGTGCTAATAATGATACACAGTGGGTGGAACTTTCAGGAATAAAAAGCACCAGTGTCTGCATTAAATATAATAGTATACATCTGTAAAACATTCAGTGTTTGTATATTTGGAATGTACTCATGAAACTAATCTGTGCTGTGATCACTGGGAGGGTTTGTGATTATTTTTACACTTGAAGGGGTTTCTGGCTGCGAAACTTGTGAAAGAAACCCCTTGCTCTAATTAATTCTCTCTTTCTTTCTGCAGGATTACTGATGGCCAACATGTCTGACACTTTGACTATTGCTGATAAGCAGAACATCAGACTTGCTTTTACAGGTGAGAGGATCTTTAAGTTGTGCCTGGTGTTGTCTACGCTCTCCCTCTTCATTTACATTAACACTGTGATGCTGTTTACGCTGCGCACCAAGGCCGTCTTCCGTGAGACACCACGCTACATCCTCTTTACCCACATGCTCCTGAATGACACCATTCACCTGGTGTTCGCCCTGTTGCTCTACATGCTCAATTCCTTTTACCTGATGGTGGTGCGTGCTGCTTGTGCCTTCATCGTGCTGCTGTCTACATCAACATTCATGAATGCGCCACTCAACCTGGCTGTCATGTCCCTGGAGAGGTACACGGCCATCTGCTTCCCTTTGCGGCACAGCAAGTTGGCTACGCCGGCGCGAGTGAATGTGGCTGTGGCTCTGGTGTGGATTTTGGGTATCACCGATGTGCTAACTGATGTGTGTGCTCTCTTCCTCCTTGTAGAGCCATCCTTCTACTTGTCTCCTACAGTGTGTACCATCACGCAGCTTCAGGTGGCACCCTGGCAGCAGGGCAGGAGTGTGACATTCAAAGTGCTGCTCTTTGTCATGGTGGCCATCGTACTGCTCTACACGTATGTGGCCATCTTGCAGCAGGCGCGTGCCGCCTCCTCTGACTCCTCTTCTGCCCACAAGGCCTTGCGCACTGTGGTACTGCATGCACTGCAGCTCAGTCTCTCACTCATGTCGTTTCTCTATGAGTATATAGAGTACCTGCTAGGAAGCCTGCCACTTACCGTATACAACCAGCTGCGCTTCCTCATCTTCTTCATGGTGCTGATCCTGCCACGCTGCCTCAGCTCACTTATCTATGGCCTGAGGGACGAGACCTTCAGGCCACTGTTCAAACAGAAGTTCCTGTACTGTGGTACAAACAAAGTTGCACCTCTAGAGGCTTTTACAAAACACTAATTATGAGACAAAGACAATATGTTTGTTTCTTTCATCTCTCTATGATTTAATGTGTACGTGTATTTCTGTAGATACTGTATGTACAAAAAATGTGGCATGTTAAGTCTCACAAAATATTTGCATGCAGTTTATGGGTATTACATGTGTTATGGGGTGTTTATGATCCTGATTAACTACAAATTCTATTGATTTTATCTAACCCCGGAATGAATGCTGTATCTCATGTAATAAAAAATAAAATCCGATCTTCATCCATTCGTCTTGCAGTTACATGTTTTTTTGCTCCATAATGTCACGTTACTAAGTTTTCGTTCTGGCCTTCAGAAATAAATACAGCCACTGTGAGTGAAATGGACATGATCCAAACACACGTTTGCATACATGCAGCATGTGAACACAAGAGAAAGGAATACATGCACTTATAATACACCAGGCTTTCTTGGTTAAAACAGATTTATTACCTAAATGATCAATCCTCTAGGCTGGCCAGAATTGTAAATGACAAAAATAATGTAGCGAATGCAGCCTTGCACAGTTATTCCAACATTTTTCATGGCTTGGGCAGCTAAACTGAGAGACTGCCAAATATGACCTTCCCTTCTGGCCTGCACTTATTCTTTTGTGGGTGTGTCTCATAGGTGGGCTCTTTTGTGTAGCCAAAGAGCCAGTTTTATACAGTTTCATGCAATACCACACATAAAATCATTATTACTGAAAAGAAATAATTTCACACTTCTAAATTTTTATCTCTTCATAAGGTGTAAGGGACCAGGCACTGAGGCGGTTTCTGAATCCA
The DNA here is from genome assembly GCA_037577455.1 of Pangasius macronema. Taxonomy (NCBI): domain Eukaryota; kingdom Metazoa; phylum Chordata; class Actinopteri; order Siluriformes; family Pangasiidae; genus Pangasius; species Pangasius macronema. The sequence continues at coordinate 9,598,316 of CM074959.1, read as the reverse complement.
TATGCGGAGAGTTTATTAAACCAAACCAGTAAATAAGTCCAAACAATGAGGCTAATAGGCGTAGTCGTTGAGTCAGGCAAAAGTCCGGTAACAGGAGAGGCAGTCCAACCAAGCAAACAAAACTAAGCATAAATCCAAAAGACGAAATCCAGAAGACAGGCACAATGGTCAAGAAACAAAAGGACAGGCAAAGAAAAACGCTCAGTAAGGCAGTGGCACACTGACAATACTTCGCACTGAATACAGGTGAGCTAGGCCCTGAAATATATGTGCTAAACAGGAAGTAGGCATAGAAGAAGAACATCAGTATTCAGGAGAGGACTCCCTCTGGTGGACGGCTGAATGGATGTCGGCCTCCGTTGTTACAGAACCCCTCCCTCTACGAACACCTCCCTGTGTTTTTCTGCTGGGACGTCCCCTTGGTCGTGGTGCTGGGTGATCAGAGTGTGCCTGGTGAAAGTCAGGTGAGGATGTAAGTCAAGGGATTGTTGTCCGTCCATACGACAAAATCATGGCCTTTCAGCCAGTGGCTGAATTTGTCAAAAACGGACCATTTCAAAGCCAAGAACTCTAAGCGGTGAGCAGGATACTTGGCCTGAGCACGTGTGAGGGCTTTGCTAGCGAAAGCAATTGGCCGGGCCCTAGTCTCGCCCTCTGCGACCTGTGATAAAACAGCGCCCAGCCCATCCAGGGACGCATCAGTGGACAAAATAAATGGCCGGCTAAATCAGGATGTGTCAGTACAACAGAATTCATCAGAGCAGCTTTTAGCTGTTGGAAGGCCCTACTGTGCTCCTCCTTCCAGTCCCCAGGACTCAACTTCCTGAATGCAGCAGGACCCTTCTCTGGGGTTTTCTTGCCCCTCGGCGCAGCTGTCAAAGCGAACAGGGGTTTTGCGATGGCGGAACAGTTTTGGATGAATCTCTGGTAATACAACACCATCCCAAGGAATGATTTAATTTTCCTTTGGGATGGGGTCACCCCATCCTCCATCATCAAATCAGACTCTTTCACTGCTCCAATAACACTGACTTTGCCCGGATCGGTCGCTACCCCTGAACTGTCAATGACATGCCCCAAAAACCGCACACTTCTCCTGAGAAAATGGCACTTTTTAGGGGCTAACTTTAGCCCATGTTCTCTGAGTCTACTGAACACCATTTCAAGTCTCCTGATGGCCTCACCCTCGGCTGGGGCGTACACAAGTAGGTCATCAAGATAACAAAGCAACGTCAAGAAATTTTGATCGCCAAAGATGTTTGTCATCAGGCGCATGAAGCTAGCAGGACTATTGCACAAGCCCTGCGGTAAGTGGTTAAACTCGTAGAGACCCATTGGTGTTGTGAAGGCTGTAAGCTTCTTGTCCTCCTCAGCCATTGCGATGTTATAANTTGCACAAGCCCTGCGGTAAGCGGTTAAACTCGTAGAGACCCATTGGTGTTGTGAAGGCTGTAAGCTTCTTGTCCTCAGCCATTGCGATGTTATAAAAACCAGAGGTAAGATCCATCGCGGTAAAGATTGCGTTTCCACCCAAGGCCGCTAAGCAATCTGCTTGGTGGGGCAAGGGGTGAGCGTCCTTGATGGTTCGGGCATTAAGCCAGCGGTAATCAACACAGAGGCGAAGATCACCACTTTTCTTCCATACTAGGACCAGCGGGGACGCCCACTCACTGCAAGACTTCCGAATGATCTCTTGCTCTTCCATCTCGGAGAGGACTTTTCTAAGTTTCTGATACTGAGCCGGGGGGACACGCCGATACGGAAGTCTGAAAGGGCGATTATCTGATAGATGGATCCTGTGAACAATCTCTTTGGCCTTACCACAATCTAGCTTGTGTTTAGAAAACACATCTTGATGTCTCTGAATCAACTGCAAAAGTTGGTCTTTCCAGTACGGAGTCACCTCACAAGACTCAATGTCAAGATCACTGAGACCAAACTTTTGCAGCGAGTCACGAATGTCAGAGGGAGAACTACCGCTACTGTCTGTGCTAGTGGAGACCGTCTGGCTCTGCACATTCACAGTCCCTCCATTACCATGTCCGTGTTGCGCGTCCAGGTCTTCGACCACTAAAACAGAAGACACGTCTGCTATTTTAGCATTCCATCTCAGAGTGACTGGTTTATTGGATGGGTTAATTACTTTAACCGGCACCCATCTGTCACCGGGTAAAGTGGCTATAACACGGCCAACAAGAACAGCTTTCTTATGAGTCTGTGCCTTAGACGGTTCAACCAACATGGTACTTCCCACAGAAATAGCAGAACTGGTCGGGAGTCTGCCCCATCACCTACCCCCAATAGCCCTCGACCTCTGCCAATGTGTGGCGTCATCAAATCTTCATTCCGTCCCCCTTCAGCCATATTACAAATGGTAGATGATAACTATGGAAAACATACGAGAGAAATCAACTTCCCAGTTACTGTACGCTTCTACAAGCAGAGATGAAGAAAACGAAAATGTAAGCGTTCAGTCCAATGTGCGCATAGTGTGTGAAGTGAGAGTTCAGTTCAGTTACTGTCAACATCCAGACACTGCCACCAGAATGTCAACGATGAAGGTTACTTGGCCGCTGATTTCAGAACCGTTGTGATCCCGTGTTGTCAAAACCCCAGCGATCAGCTGCAGCAGATCTGGTGCATCCGGGTCACGGCACCAAATTTATGTAGCGTGTCTGGACCGGGACGCAGTCACACAAAAACCACACACAGGATGAGATCCAGCTCTGGCTTTAATCTGGAACAGGAGAATTAATCAGTGGATCACTGGCGACAGTTTCTCCCTCTCTGGTATACATAGAATTGTTTGCGGAGAGAAGCATTGGTACATGCGCTCATTAGCCTCGTAACAGGTAGACTGAGGCTATTACATGTCGCACGAGGGGAAACCCCCTAGGTGTTCCACTGATAGCGCTCCCTCCCAATAACAAACACCTTAAGAAACGTTCTGCTACTTAAAGTTGTGCTCTTATAACTCGTGAACAACAAAAAGAACAACATTTTTGAAGTTCATTAACCTAACCTTTTACAAAACATATAGAACACACAACAGTATAAACAGCATATATATATAAAAATAAAAATAAATAATAATAATAATAATAATACAATATAGGAAGGAAGGGACAAAGCATATTAAATTATGTCAATGAATTATTCATACCAGTTACATTATCACTTACATTATAGCAGCTATAAACAGTTGTTCCGTCATCAGCCTCCCTTTTTATTTATGCTTAATTTAATAAGACAAAAAATGCAGTTGTTATAGCATAAAAGTCCTTAAGCTAGCTTTACATTGTACAATTTCCAGACCAATTTTGCTGACACACATGAAAATTGTACATTGTGAAACAATTCTTTGGTTTTAAGTTATGATCAGTGGTCTTAGAACACATAACATGATG
>CM074959.1:9550185-9581182 GCA_037577455.1 Pangasius macronema | reverse complement strand
AGGATCTTAAGGGAGCTGTGCGTAACCGAACACGTTCAAACATCAATGAACTGAAGCAATGTTGTAAAGAAGAGTAGACCAAAATTTCTCCAAAATGATGTGAGATTATCATCCACAGTCCAACAAACAAATAGAGAGAGCAAATTAGGAAATCAGCAGGTTTTTTAAAACTTGCTGTGGGGAGAACGTTGCCTGTTTTTAGTTTTCTGATATTGATTGACATTTTGAATTTGTTTGCCTGTTGAATAAAGTCTTTATCTGCATCTGCATCCCCCTCTGCTGCCTGACACTTTTCTACTTTAATGAGTTAAGGGACGATGTTTATTGACATGTTCTTGGAGCCTAAAATTCTCAAGGCTCGCTGATGTAAGAGATCTCTGGTATATTTAAATAATGACATTTATCACCCAGAGACAGAACAAGGGTGTGAGTGCTTCAGGTCTTAAGCTCACTACACTGTAGGTGGTTTCTACATTTGCAGTAGTTACAATTTAATACTTGTTTTCCATATTTGTTATTCTTTACGTTATTTGCTATTAAAGTACTAGATATAGTGTGAAACAAGAACTTCTATCTGTTTTCCATCAGTAATTAATGGATTGTAGATCAATAATTTATTTATTTGTATTTATTTGTTTTATTAAAAATCTAAGTAAAGAGAGATTCATCTGAAGGCCTAACTGATTTACATTTTATAATGTAGTACACATTTCTAGACATTCTAGAGTTCTGTGTATTTGCATTGTACCCACAAAACTAATCTGTATTGTGATCAGTGGGAGGGTTTGTGATTTTTGTGTAGAAAGTTGTCGCTTTTTATTTCACGTAAAATGATTTTATATGTGAAAAGTTTTCTGACTGCAAAACATGTGAAAGAAACCACTTGCTGTAAGAACTTCTCACTTTCTTTCTGCAGGACTACTGATGGCCAACATGTCTGGCCCTTTGACTGTTGTTGAGATGCAGACCATCAGACTGGCTTATACAGGCGAGAGGATCTTTAAGATGTTCTTGGTGCTGTCTACGTACTCCCTCTTCATTTACATTAACATTGTAATGCTGTTCACACTGCGCACCAAGGCCATCTTCCGCGAGACACCACGCTACATTCTCTTTACCCACATGCTCCTGAATGACACCATTCACCTGGTGATGTCCCTGGTGCTCTATGTGCTTGGGGCCTTTTACCTGATGGTGGTGCGTGCAGCCTGTGCCATGATTGTGCTGCTGTCTTCATCGACGTTCGTCAATGCACCGCTCAACCTGGCTGTCATGTCCCTGGAGAGGTACACGGCCATCTGCTTCCCTTTGCGGCACAGCGAGTTGGCTACGCCGGCGCGAGCAAGCGCTGCTGTGGGTCTGGTGTGGATTTTGGGTGTCACCGATGTGCTAACTGATGTGTGTGCTCTCTTTCTCCTCGCAGAGCCATCCTTCTACTTGTCTCCTACAGTGTGTACCATCGAGCAGCTCATGGTGGCACCCTGGCAGCAGGGCAAGAGTGTGACATTCAAAGTGCTGCTCTTTGTCACGGTGGCCGTCATGCTGCTCTACACGTATGTGGCCATCCTGCGGCAGGCGCGTGCCGCCTCCTCTGACTCCTCTTCTGCCCACAAAGCCTTGCGTACTGTGGTACTGCACGCTTTGCAGCTCAGCCTCTCGCTCATGTCCTTCATCTATACATTTATAGAGTTACTGCTGGGAAGCCTGCCACTTGTTGTATACACCCAGTTGCGCTTCCTCAACTTTTTGATAGTGCTGATCCTGCCACGCTGCCTCAGCTCACTCATCTATGGCCTGAGGGATGAGACCTTCAGACCAGTGTTCAAACAGAACTTCCTATACTGTGGTTCAAGCAAAGTTGCACCTCTAGAGTAGTGCCTCTGCGTCTCTACAAAACACTGAGACAATGACAATGTGATCAATCAATGTTTCTGTTATCTGTATGTGAATAAATGTGTACATGTACTTCTGCGGATGCGTACCCAAAAGATGTGGTATGTTAAATCTGACAAAACCACTGTATGTAGTTTATCAGGCTCACAATTATTATGGGGTGTTTGTGATCCTGATCAACTAAAGGTTCTATTGATTTTATTTAACATCACAATTTGTCTTATGTAAATCTTATGTAAGGACTGTGTACTACTAAAATAAGAAACATGTAAAATGTGGGATTTGGCAAAGACATGTTAAAGTTGTGACTGAAAATGTTAACATTATCGGTCATAACACCAGCATTTCATATCTCCCTTGTATACTCCTTCATAATATCACATATTTATTGCTTCATAATGTGGTTACTGAGGTTTTTTCCTACCTTCAAAAATAAATACAAAAACTGTGAGTGAAGTGGATGTGAAGGGGTATTCCAAAAAGCAGGTTTAGGGGCTAACTCAGATTTGTTAACTGAGTTCATGAAAATCTGGGATTTTTCATTCCAGAAACCAAGATATGAGTAATGTCAATTTGAATGTATCCTTGGTGTTAGAAAGAATTACATCATGACGAGGTTTTAATAATTCTCTACTGCGAACAAGAAGGCACCTCAGTTGATAAAGGCCACATTTTTAGTAACAGAAGCCTAGGAGACAGCACTGACAAAAAAATTAACTTGAGAATAATAATTACATAATCAAGTAGACATATGAACCAAGGGAGAGAATCTCAGGATGAAATATACCCTTGGAATTCTCAGCACATTTTATTTAGTAAACCACTTTCACCTCAAATATATTTTTCTTACAACCCCATATAGCTCTCTCTACAGTCCTGAGGGTCTGCACTGGGGAATTGGTAAATTACATTAATTAGCTAGTTAAACATGTTGTTCCAGTGAGGATATGATTAATCTAATTTTCTCCCAGAACAGGGGCAGATCTAACACCTTTAGGGGTCTCTAATGGTTGTGACATGCAAACATGCAAAGCACTAGCTAGTTTTCATTACAGTAGCTGATTGATTACTGTTACTTTCCCCAAAACACCACAGTGGTGATCTCTAAAACTAGCAAACCAGCAAATAAACAAACCAACAAAAAGGGGATTTTAAAATGGGTATGAAGGTGCCAACTCCTTAGGAAAGGTTATGTAAAAAAAAGTTATACAATACCATGGACAAAGCCTACTCTCTCTCTCTCTCTCTCTCTCTCTCTCTCTCTCTCTCTCTCAGCGAATCACTGAAATCATTGTAATTAACAGTTTTCAAAGTGTTCAAATGCTCTCTGTTGACATTTTTAACTGTGTAAAAAAAATCTTGATTACATGTCAAGTAAAAACAGTCACTGTGCCACAAATCCATTACCTGGTTGACAAAGTAATTATGCAAAATAAATGTAATACATGAAAAACAAAAAAGGCACTCTTCATGAACTATAGGCATTGGATTAGGTTTAACCTTGTTGTTTTAATTTTGGCCCATCTTATTCCAAGTAACAATTATACCAAAAACATGACAAATAGAAGAAACCAGACAAAACCATATGTCATGTATGACAGCTCAACTCAACTTTAACTCAGACAGAAATATAAATCCAAAACCTTTACATTTATTCAGGTACAAGCATTTTGGTAGCTGTTAATTATGAACTGAAGGCTCAGATTCCTGTTTTCAGCTGACAAGAGTGAAAGCTGATATGGTCTTCTGCGGTTTTAGCCCTCAAGGTTTGACATGTTGTGCATTCAGATGCTTTTCTGCTCATCACAGTTATAAAGAGCGGTTACTTGAGTTCCCGGGCAGTGGAGGCTCAATGGTTAGCAGGTTACTGAGCAGAAGGTTGGAGTTCAAGCCTCATCACTGCCAAGCTGCCACTGTTTGGCCCTTTATCAAGGTGCTTAACCCTCTCTGTTCTGTGGGCACCATGTCATGTCATGGCCTGCATTCCGACTCCCGCTTCCTAAAACTTTGGATATGCGATGACAGAATTTCACTGTACTGTCATGTATATGTGACAAATAATGATTGCTGCTTCTTCTTCTTACTGTATGCAAACTACAGTCCCCATCACTGAATTCTCTGGATTTTTATCCTGTTTTGCCTTGTGTATGTTGTTTGCCAATCGCTTGCCCATTGCCCGTGTTTTGACCTTGATTTTGCCTCATGATTTGGATTTGTTTGCAATCTTTCTAAATAAAACTTTTGTGTACCTGCACTTGTGTCTGTCCCTGCCACCTGACAGTTTGATGTGAACATTAAGCTGAATCTCTTGACCTGTATCTGCATGATTTTATGCGCTGTGCTGCAGTCACATTATTAGATGAATGAATAATTGCATGAATGTGCAGATTTACAGATGTTTCTAATAAAGTCATCGGTGAGTGTATATTAATAAATGAATAAATGTGACACTGTATTTAACTGAGAAGTCAAAAAATTCATAGTGAAATTTTTCCTACTTGCACATGAATATGATTTCAGAAAGGTTCATTAATGTTCTTGTACATCTTACATTAATGAGTTCAATGACAATGTTTATTGACACATTTGTGTCATCAATGTTTATGTACAGTTTTTCATCTGTATGGAATGGATTGTAGATAAATGTTTTACAGCACAAATGGCTCTAGTGGCATAGTGACAAAACGAATCAGTGTTTGTATAACTGGATTGCACAAAATGTTCTGGTGCTGTCCATGCATTCCCTCTTAATTTACATTAACATTGTGATGCTGTTTACACAGCACACCAAGGCTATCTTCTGCAAGACACTGTGCTACATCCTCCTTGCCAACATGCTCCTTAGTGACATCATTCACCTGGTGATCGCCCTGGTGCTCTATGTGCTTGGGGCCTTCCACTTTGAGGTGGTGCAAGCAGCCTGCACCATGATTGTCCTGTCTTGCTTGACGTTTGTCAATGCACCACTCAACCTGGCTGTCATGTTCCTGTAGAGGTCCATGGCCATCTGTTTCCCTTTGCGGCACAGCAAGTTGGTTATGCCAGAGCATGCAAGCGTGGCTGTGGCTATGATGTGGGTTTTGGGCACCACTGATGTGTGCTCTCTTTTTCCTCGCAGAACCATCCTTCTACTTGTCTCCTACAGTGTGCAAGAGCATGAGTCCTTCTCTTTGTCATGGTGGCCATTGTGCTGCTGTATACGCACCTGGCCATCCTGCAGCTATCCTAACCTGACACCTCTTCTGTCAAAGCATTGTGCACTGTGGTACTGCACACGCTGCAGCTCAGCCTCATGTTCTCCCTCTACAAGTATATAGACTTCCTTCTTCTGCTAGCTATATACACATAGCTGGCCTTCCTCGACTTCTTCACAGTGCTGATCCTGTCACGCTGCCTCAGCTCACTAATCTACAACCTGAAGGATGAGACTGTTCAAACAGAACCGCCTATGCTGTGGTACAAACAAAGTTGCACCTCCAGAGACTTTTACAAAACACTGATGATGAGACAAGGACAATGTGATCAATGTTGATGTAAAGATTATGTGAATAAATGTGTACATGTGTTTCTGTAGATACATACACAAAAGGTATAGTCTCAAATGTCAGATTGGTTAAAGATGTGCTGAAACTGTCACTAAAAATATTAACATTATTGCCAGTAAAACTAGCATTTCATATCTCTCTTGTCTGCTGTCTTGTAGTCACACACCTTTTGTGCTCCACAATGTAATGTTAGTAAGGTTTGTTCTGGCTTTCAGAAATAAATACAGACACTGAGTGAAGTGGATGTGATCCACACATGTTTGCATACATACAGTGTGCAAACACATTAGAGTTTATAGGAAAGGCATATAAACATTACGCCATGCTTTCTTGGTTAAAGTAGATTTATTACCCAAACCCTCCACCCTCTAGGCTTGCCATCACAGTAAAAGGCAAAGTAATTCTGTTAATATTTAAGAACTTTTATTTGCTGTTTTTTTTTGCATTCCTGTTATGTTAAATACCAGAACTGTTAAAGATTTTATCAGTGTTTTATTGTCAGCTTGGTAAAATGTACTTGAACCTATTTAGATTAGTTGATTTGTAAGGGTTTTGTTTTTTTGGGCCTGACACTACCCACCCTCTTCGGAGGATCATTGAGACTTTATTGATATATATAGATATTTGATCTTCTATGGCTTCTTAAGGAGGGAGAGATAGTAAATAAATGCTGGGCTGATGAATGGCAGATCTGAGATTCTGATTTCTTTGCATAGTATTTGTTCTGCTTCTAGCCATAGCTCATCTGCCTGATCATGGTTTGTTTTTCGAATAGAATTTAGTGATACTGGAATCGAGTGACTTAAACCAGGAAGGTGGTGGCTGAGCTGGGATCATTGAAAATAAGTAATTAATTTTCGGTAGTATTGTCATTTTTATAGATGCTATTCTATTGACGACAGTGAGGGGAAGGATTATCCAGCACTGAACATCGTTATTCATGGAAGTTAAAGTTGAGTTTGTGTAAGTCTGACAGCTGAGAGGCGATTCTGATACCAAGGTAAGTGATTGTGGCAGGTGGGACCATGTTTAATGGGAGTCCGCAGCAGGAGTGTGGGAGAATGAGCACTTATTTGTGGATGCTTATTTAACATGCTGTTTTTGGATACTCCACCTGCATGTCCCCTGGCTCTCTGCAGCCCCCAGCAGACCTGCCCGTACCCTGGTCCAGCTCTAGGACCCTGTGGCACCCTGGGGAGAAGGGGAAAAAGAAAAAAATGAGGTTAGAGTAAGACTGGGATTGGGTTGTGCTTGCAGTCGCTGCCATCAAGCCAGTCAGCCCTCTCTACCAACACTTGTGATGGAAAGGTCCGTCTGGAAGGAGGGGCTGCCGAACATTGTGGAGCTGTAGGCAGCAGCAGTGTCTTCTTCCGTGTTGCCGGGGTAGGAGGAGGAGGGCTCGTTAGACGGCTACAGCCAGCTTGTCAGGTTGGTGGCAATGGTCTCACTCCGACATTCCAGCCAGCCGCTGATAGTCGCGCTGGTGTAAGTCATGGTGTAAGTCACTAGGTGGCGGCGACGACTCACGTGATCATCACTCGCTACTATCACATAGCGACAGAGTCGTTGCTAAGGAAGTGAGGCTCCTGACTACAAGGAGAGAAAACAATGAGTGTCTGTAAATTACAGGATTAGCCATTTGCTTTAAATCAGATCTGTTTTCGCCTGAGTTTATTAATTAATGAACGGACTTGGGTATGTGTGTGAATTATGATTTCTTTCACAGCATGCAGAGACGCTAACGTTAGCGGATGACTACTTAGCTGACTAGCTAGCAAACGTAACTAGCCAGATTATCAAGTGTAGAGTAAATAGGTGACTATCCGTGTTGCCTAACTAGTTGTTTGTATTTGACGTTTTCAGTCATTTTAGTGGAATAACAGAGAGAGACCCTAACCCTTACCCGTTAATGGTTTTATTCACACTGAAGTTGTTAGTTCATGCTGAAACTACTGACCTCTAAGCTAGTGCTTGTTCCTTTAATAGCTGGGGTAGTATATATTTACACACGGTTATAAAGCTTGTACAGTAATGTTTCAACTGCTTAACTTTGCTTAACATTGTCTAAACCATGACAAACTCAAAATATAAAGCTCCCACAGATACCATTAGATGGAAGGGACGTTGTTAATAAATATGGATGAGATGTAGCTAGGTTTAGCTTTCAGAAGTTCTGCCAGTAGTGCCAGCCACAGCTTTATATGTTATATTATATTTATATTTATATCAGTGCCCTTGTTCTAATATGGATCATTTCTATGGAAAGTGCTCATACACAGGGACTTGTATGACAGATGTTCAACGTAATATAACACTGTTAATTAAAAAACAACAACAACAACCCATAATTCTTGATATGGTCAAGTTTTCTGTAAGGATGTGTTTACTTGACAGTTATGGAAGGAGTCTCCAGTGTCAGCACTTTTTAACAGTTCTAGGTAAAGCTGTAAATATAACAAGTGACAACAGGAGCTTGTGAAGTTGATAATATTTCAAGAATGAGCCACAACATTAACATTAACTCTTAATGGATTCCAAATTACAACACATTCTTTAATAAATAGATAAGTAAATTAATAAGTTGGTTGTGGTATAATAAAAAAAATTTCTGTGGTACAATAATAATTAATAATAATAATAAAGGACATGCTCGTATAGGAAAAAATCGTCTTGGTTGATTATTTTCTTATAAAAGCATACCCCAAGTGTTTTATTCCTTACTTATTGTTTACATTCATCAAGTACTGATACCTTTTCATTTATAGAGGAAGGTTGAAAAAGAAGGGTTTTTGTATAGTGACAGGTTCAACCAGTAATTTAACATGCTTGGTTGTATCTGATAAAATGGTGACTGGTGTCTCCAGAAGTGCTTCTAATGCTGCAATTCTGTTAATTCTGTAGAGCAAAGCACATCATATGGCAGAGCTGCATATAATCGGGCAGATCATTGGGGCCAGTGGTTTCCCTCAGAGCAGTCTGTTCTGCAAGTGGGGCATTCAAACAGGTGCCTTATGTTATCATATTGTAAAATTCTGATTTGTTGTGCTCTGTGGACAGTTCTGATATTCATATTGTTTATATCAGGAGGAGCATGGAGACTTCTGTCTGGTCTAAAGGAGGGACAGACACAAGTGGACATACCCCAGATAGGTGAAATGGCTTACTGGAGTCATCCTATTGATTTACATTACTCCACTAAAGGCCTGCAAGGTTTGTTAACATCCTGAATCTGTAAAAATTAGCTGGTGTGTTGTCAGACTGCCATCTGACTGGGTTTATAATTTTTTTTTCAGGTTGGCCGAAGCTTCATCTACAGGTCTGGCATCAGGACTCTTTTGGTAGATGTCAGCTGTATGGTTACGGCTATTGCCATGTGCCCTCCAGCCCCGGACAGCACCGGCTGCAGTGTGTGACATGGAGGCCAGTGGGCACCTGGCAGGAACAGCTGGCCCAGATGTTTGTTGGCGGGGGCCCTCAGCTTCGCTCTCCTGACCTCATTTACAGTGGAGCAGACAGATACAGGCTTCACACAGAGGCTATGGGCACAGTAGAACTGGAGCTGTGCATCATTCTGCGGCATTTTGAGCGATATGGCGTAGAGAGCTGAGAGACTCAAGGCTATGATATGCAGATAGCAACATCTAATGAGAGGTATTTCAGAGGTGAACAAATCATAAACACAGTCCACCAGGCAAGTAAAAGCTACTTCTGAAAAGATCATCTGTCATCCCTGGACAGTAATCAATCCACCTTGTAAAAACCTTTCTACTGACAGCAGATCACACCTTGCCCGATGTGTATTGCAGCAAGCAGTGGGATTTGGAAAGATTAGTGTGTGCTATGGTTATAGCACGGAGGTGCATTGGATCACTGTGAAGTGCATTGTGTTTAAATATAGCTGCATATCAAATGAAATTTTGTGTTTTGTGAAAGCTATAAACTACTATACCAAGTTAGTATAAACCTTTTTGAAAAGTAAGGAGTATTTTGTTTTTTCTTTTCTGTCTGCTGTGCAACTATGAATAAAAACGAATAGCCTGAACATGAACTGTGCTTGTCCTGGGCATCTGGGCTACTGCTTTGTCCTCCCCTGCATTTTCTTTACACTTATAGTGGAGTTACCTGTAGTGAATTTGTGACTTTTTCTATTCAGAGAAGATGGAAAGGTGTCAGCTGATCTCTGGCTTGTGAGACATCTGTGGATGCAGTGATAATTAAAATGACCTGTATGTTTTGATCAATTTTATACTCATTTTTTTACACACATTTTTTATTGTATTTTGTGTTGTATTTAAAATGAATTAAAGGTTTGATTGCTTAATCTAACATTTATGTTGAGAGCCTGCATTTTCAGTTTACATCTCAAGTGACATAAATCCTTCCAAAACATATTTAGACACTTAATTATATGCACCCCTTGGCCATATACTTTACAAATGTACAGTTCTGTGCAAAAGTCGGAGACCACTGTTTGGTTTTCAATCAAATGGCCATTCAATACTTAATTGTTAATTCTTTGGTGGCAAACAATAAGGATGGGAAAATATACAGTACGTTAATTCTATTTTCAGTCAAACAGCCACACAGTACTTTTACGTAGATTTATGCCGGTCAATATTAAAGTTTAATCTTACAAATAAAATATTTACAGATTTCATACTGTTTTTACTATTTAAGACCTTTGTATGATTTTTCTGTTAAATACATCTTCCCATCATTTTTGTTCATCATAGTTACAGCTCATAAATCATGCAAAAGTCTTCAACAGCAAAAACAGTAATGCAATCTGCAAATATTTTATCTATAATATTGAATATTATCCTAATCTGAAATAGAATTATCAGTAAGTGCTGAATGACCTGATAGCACTTGTACCTGATTTGCTTGAAATCAAAAGTGTGGCCTCTGACTTTGGCACAGTACTGTACAATTCACCCTAGCAATGGAAAGGGACCACGACTGAGCAGATATTAGTTGGCTGCTGGTTTATTCTCAAGATGTGGAGTTTTTTTTTAAATAAATTAAAATTTGTCATTGTTGAGAAATTGCTGTGGTATAAGAGGAATAAAACACTTTTTTCAACTTTGTGTTGTAACGCTTACTTAATGTCATCACAACCTTTATGGAGTAGCTAATGGCACTCCCAAAACTGCTGGAGAAACCGGTAATGACTGATTATTTCTACAGAAATCCTGGGAATTGTTATCTACTGTAATGTATGCAGGGATCTGATATTTTGTTGATGACAGATAATTAGGGCCTGAGCTCTAAGTCACCCTTTTGATGTGTTACAGATGTTTTAGTATGCTCATTTCCTGGGTGGAAAGTTTTTTCCTCTCTTTGGGTAAAAGAAAGCAGAAAAACAGTTGTGGTTTACCAAAGTTGTCTTGCATGGAACGTTATGCTCTTACAAATCATTTTTGGCTTCAGTGAGCTCTGACAAGCGAGAGCAGTTAGTAAGACAGAAAAACAGAACAATGTCAGATTGAAGATAGATGTGGAACCCTAACCAAGTGTTGGCCACGCAGTGGAACAGGCTTAAAATAGGAACCGCAGCAGCTTTTGCTGCATCAGCATTCTCACCTTTCTCAAAGGACAGGCTCATGAAACTGCTTCTAGGTTGTGAATAGTTGTCGCTTGTGGCATATTGGCATAGTGTCCTGTTTACATCCAAGTTCCTTTCAGTTTTTTTGAACCAATGACTGATGAGGGGAAAAAAGAGCGAGAAGAGGAGGGAGAAAGGGAAGGACAGGGCTGATCTAAGCCCAGGGGATTATGTTAGTGAGTGTGCAGTCGGCATGGGGTTAGGTGTAAACTAGTTTATTTGCTTTGCTTTACCCAGGCGGGAATTTACTCCACTTGAAATTGCACCAGGGTTACATCTGCCTTCTATAAACCTGGAAGCCAAATTTGCAGATAAGTTCAGCAATTTGTTGAATGATTTTGTACTGTATACGTCAGATTAAGTTTATCTTTTTAAATCATTTGATTTCTCTAAAGATTACTATAAACAAGCTTATACATATATGAAGTGAGCTAAAAGTAAGGAAAAGTTGTTGATTTTAATGTTGCATTTGAGGCCATCTGATTAATGGGTTAAATTCAATGGGGAAATTGCTTTGCAGTAAAGGAAGTTTTGTGTCCTTTATGTTAAGCTGTGCTGCTTCCTTTTCCTCTTTCACCCCTTAACTTGAGACTGAAGTGAGCATTACGAAACAAGGAAGCAACACCAAAAGGTCCAATAAGCTGTTCTATACACTTAACTATTAGCATTTTGGACTTATCAAAGCTGTTGAAATTGCCTCATGTGCTGTAAGTAATATGTTTTAATAGAGTTTTGCTTCAAGCTTGTATTTAGTTTATTGTGTGGCAGTATGCTGCCTTTCTGTGAGACTTCTTTTTGAGAGCCGTGTGTTTGTTCGATTCAGCAATGTTGCCTGCCAGCAAGACAGATATGGGCAGCAATTTCACAGTGGTGTAGTGAGTCTGATTCTGACCGTGGAGTTTTGAATTCAAGCGACCAACCAATGGAAAACTTTTTTTGGAATCCTGAAATGGAACAAACACTAAACGTGTGTGCGCCTTAAACATTTTTTTCTTTCTTGAACTTCCTGAGATTTCTTCAGAGTGTAAAAACGACACCCCCACAGCACCAGTGTGGATGATGAGGGCACAGAGTTTGCTGTTGGCACTGCTGTGCCTAATGGTATGTGTGGGCTACTGTGGCACCTTATCAACCTGCAAACCCCTGAACCTGGAGCTAGTGAAAAGGAAGCGCATCGAGGCCATCCGCGGACAGATCCTCAGCAAACTACAGCTGGCCAAAGAGCCAGAAGATGATAACGAAGGAAAGGGAGATGAGGTGCCTGCAGAGGTCCTGTCTGTCTACAACAGCACAGTGGAGTTGAGTGAGGAGCTGATGCAGAACACCGAGCATGTAGATTCTCCTGATGCAGAGGAGGAGGCGTACTATGCCAAGGAGGTTCATAAGTTTAACATGACTAGAGGTGAGTATTTTCAGGCTGCATGGTTATAGCACCATTAGCATAAATACCTTGTTAATAATTCTGTCAAAATGCCAGAAATGGCATTATAGAAACAGATATACTTAAAATGATGACAATGATGGCATGCCATAATTAATAGCCTAAGGCTTGACCATTTTTTTTGAGGTTTCACACTGGTTAGCACAACCACAAACAGGAAGGAAGCGTGCTTAGTGGCTGCCAGGGAGTGACTCAGATCCCGTTTTAAGAGCCCTCTGGTCAACTTGCGTTCTCTATCTTTGAGCACATGTCCATAACTTAACTGTTATCAATTAGAGCCAGCATATGATTGTTCATACAAACATCCTGACTTTCTACTTTAAACACTTTAAAAAGTGTAATCTCCTCTGTCCTGAAGACTTTGCCATGTCAGAAAAGTTACAAAGTTACAAAAAGTTACAGCTTTACCTCTGTTACAAAACACAGACAGTGCAGACTCCTTCCATAAATATTAAATAAACATCTCCTTACAGAAAACCTCACCCTATCAACAAATACACTTAAAAAAAATCTGTTTGTGTATCGTCCACCAAAAAATCACTCTGCAAGTTGTTACTATAGAAAAAAGGTATTACAGCAGGCAGTATTTTCAGAGCTTCTGTTATAGAACATTAATCAACACCTTCTGGCCAATCATATTCAAGAATTCAACAGCACTGTGGTATAACATGTAAACAATAGACCAAATATGGGAATTGTATTGTTACTGTACTTTACTCTTCAGTGAAAAGTACATAAAATCTTTTAGAGTTTTACAGGCCTGTCGATCANCAATTTCTCAATAATACTGAACTAGAAAAATATTAATACTAAGAAAAGATGAGCATCAGTTGACATTTTTAGAAGGTTCATTTGCATGGTTGTTCACACAAATGAAATGCAGAAACCACAGCTCGTTTGAGAGCTGAAAACACAGCTACTGAAGTGTTAAGTACAAAACTTTTTAAAAACTTTTTTTTTTTACTTTGTCCTTCTTAGTGCATGCTTTTTAAATACTCTACTTTAAAAGATACATTGTATTGCATAATTTAAAAAAAAAATTTGACTAGAGTAACTTTCTATCAAAGTACCCCAGCTTCAGTTGAAATGAGTACTTTCAGTATTTCTCACCCCATTCCACTGCTTTAAAAGTAAAGTGTGATGGAGTAATATGGTAAGAATTCTTTTAACTAAGCAAGTTCATTTAGGGTCTTGATCTGGGACATAATGGGGTGGCTAGTTTTAGGATGTGTAATTTAGACCATTAGACTAGGTTTGGCGTGCCTGGGTGTTGGCTTTCTGAACAGTGTAAACCACAGACAGCGTCGACCACTGCACACTTTCACACTGTCTCTACCTACTTCCTTCACCTTCATGTAGTCTTTTATCTCATCTATCATTACATTTCTCTACAGAGATCCTGTAGTGAAATGCTGTGTATTCACAGAAGCACTTATTTGAAGGGGAAGATTGGTGTGTTGCTCTCTGGTGGTACAGTGTGGTTTGATGTGGACCATTTTCTCAGAGCCTTGGCCAGGGTGTAATTACTGCCAGATAGAGGGATAATTTTGCATCACACTGGCAGAGGTGGTGAGCTCCAGGCCTGCTGCCAAACCTTCAACCTCCCCCATCAACTTTGGCCTATTTCTAAAGTTCTGTCTGCATTTCTGAAAATAAAGTAACTTATAGAAATAATTCTTATTTTTTTTGTCTTAATATTTCACTTTGCATTTGCATTTTGACTGAGAGTAAAAACAAGTTCTACATTTTTTACTATAAAAAGGTGTTGAGGGTAAAAACTAGATCTATTTCTCCATAGCTTTCAGTTTTATTTCCTCTATGCACATTCTCTCTTACTGCTCTTTTTGTCTGCTTGTCTACCTGGATTGTAGACAAAAAAACCCCAAAAGCTGAAGTGAAATAATTCTGAAATAATTTTATTCCCCTTTTGCCTTTCATCATTCATGCAATATAATATCTTCTTTCAGACAACACTGTAATATAAAATCTAGCAGATTGGGTGTTTGGTACCTTTGTGTAATGAATGCAAGACATAAGTGAAAAAGAGGCTGAGTCTCATTAACAAATTATGGTCAGATCATATTAATAATAATTGCAATTTATATGCCACCATGTTCACTCTTAATGATACTTTATCATATTCAAGAGGTGATAGTGATGGGGAAATGTATGGTTGTCAAAGTTAAATTAAATTAAATCAAGGAAAGATTTTATATTACTGTGTTGTAAAATTTTTCAGTCTCATTGGTGAGAAGGTGTTGATTACTCTTCTACAAACAAAGCTTGTTGTGGTATAAAAGGAAACAAAGGCTAGTGGGAAGAAGAAAAGGAAAAGTGCTGGGACTTTTAAAGACTTTCAAAATGAGAGAAGGGAGTACAGTCACACAAGTCCGCGGGGATGTTATTCCATAGTTTGTGGAGTGTGGCACTAAAGGATCTGCCTCCCACTGATGTCAGTCTGGTGTACCAGCAAACCAGAATTGGCAGACATGTGAGTCAGACCAGTTTATAGTAATAATAAAGGGATAAATGTTAATAACAAATGTATTGTTATTAAAAGACAGAAGTTTTCTGTGTGGAGATGTTAATAGTTAGACTTAGACTTAGACAGACTTTATTGTCAATTGTCAAATATACAATAGATGTATACAGAATGAGATTACGTTGCCTTGGCTCAGCATAGCAGGATAACAGGATATAAATACAAGTATGTGGAAGTGATAG
The DNA here is from genome assembly GCA_037577455.1 of Pangasius macronema. NCBI lineage: Eukaryota > Metazoa > Chordata > Actinopteri > Siluriformes > Pangasiidae > Pangasius > Pangasius macronema. The sequence continues at coordinate 9,565,974 of CM074959.1, read as the reverse complement.
CATGGATCTCACAGGTAAGTGGTTGTTTGCATAGTAGAATTATAGCAGCAGTTAAGAAAGGAGTCTGCAGTGTCAATACTTACGACTGATTATAAGTAGGAAAGTAAACACATTCATTTTTTTGTCTTTTATAGTTATGGATAAAATGGTGATGCTGTTTAACGTCACTGCAATGAAAGACGTTTTGGGCTTAGACCGTATGGTCTCCCAGGCGGAGCTCCGTCTCCTCATCAGGGACCCTAGAATAGCTCCTGGCAGTGTGCAGAGGTTAGAGCTTTATCATGGGGCTGGGGATAAGGCTCAGTACCTGAATTCACGTTTAATCACCAATGAGTTGAACAGCAAATGGATATCCTTTGACGTGACACAGACTGTGAAAACCTGGCTGCAAAATCCTGGTGAGTTTATTTACAGAATCACTTCATATCTCAGGACTATGGGAGCAACAATGTAATGAAGTGTAAGCTTTTATTTTTAATTAAAGGATACCATGCATTAATGATTAATTGTGCTGTGTGTCCACAGAGGAAGAAAAAGAATTAGAGGTGAAGTTAAATTGTGGATGTGGGGAGAACGACAATAAGATGCCTTTCCAAATTTCAGGTTTGTAATATGAAGAGCAAGTTCAGCCTTTGAGTATATTAAGTGTGTGTTTTTAAATCCTGTATTGACTGATGCACATTCAGGCATACTCAGTGAGAGAGGAGACACAGCAGTTCTACAAGCCAAAATGACAAAGCCACACATTCTGGTAATGTCACTTCCTGCAGACCGTGTCCGTCATCTCAGCTCGCGGAGGAAACGCCAAGCTACAGGAGATGCAGTTTGTTCTGAGTTCAGCACTTTTAAAGAATTTATGCTATTCAATAATATCCAAAAAATATTTCATGCTTGATGCTTCCTTTTTCTTGTATTGTTTTTTTTTTTTTTGCCATGTGCTCTTTCCCCATTTCTCTCCATTTCTCTCCATTTCAGTGTCCTCACTGTCTCTTCATTGTGTTTTATCCAGGCAGTCAGATGTTTGCTGTGTGAGAAGACTTTATATAGACTTCCGTAAAGACCTGGGTTGGAAATGGATACATGAACCCTCTGGCTACTATGCAAACTACTGTATTGGCTCTTGTTCCTTTGTCTGGAACGCGGAAAATAAGTACTCACAGGTAACACGCATAGCTGAACAGATGTGAGATATTTTAGGCTTCATTTTTATGCCATTTCTTAAGAAGTAGACATACATACCATAACTCATGATAACCTGTCAGACTGTTGCTGTGGTATAAGAGGAATAAAACACTTCCAAATGTGCCTTTCAGGTTTTCAGGTCACTTCAGAACATAGATTTGATACCAATAATCATACACAATAGATGTGATTACTTTAATAAGGCTATACGGGCTATAAGTAAGAAAAAAAACACAATAGGGCATGACGTTGTGGGAAAAAAAACAAAATCTTGGGGTGATAACAATAAATTAACTTTGTTGCCCCACATCACACTATCCCGTGTCTATGCTTGCATGTAAACTGAGGTGAGGGCAACAGCTATTTCACATTTCAGTCCCAGTTTAAGTTTACTTTTTCCAGCCAGGCTGGCCATTTTTTTTTGTAACTGAGCATACCATAATCTCAGAGTATATGTTATTTCACCATAGAGTCAATTCCTCTAATTATAACCATTCAGTATAGGTTGGTGAATCTTTTTTTGAGCCATTTCATAGCTATTCCTTTTTTTGACTGCCACAAGGAGCATCTAAAGCAGATATTTCTGTTTGCTGCTTTGCAATTTTTGTGAGCCGGCCCTGAGAACAACAAAATTGGGGTCTTTGTGGTTTTCTGTCTAGTAATTCTTTAGCTACTAGTAGCTACTACTTCTTTCCAGATATTGTAAGATTAGGCCACTACTATTTTCTCAAACAAACATGTAAGAATTGCACAGTGTATTTCACCATCGCCTGCTTTAGTTCTACCAATAAGAATATGCATGGAACTGTTTGCAAAAAAAATCATTTATATAAACAGGTCCTGGCGCTGTATAAACATCACAATCCTGGAGCATCAGCCCAACCCTGCTGTGTGCCACAGGTCCTGGATCCTTTACCCATCCTGTACTATGTGGGGAGGCAACATAAGGCCAGTATAATAACATTTTGCACTACAGTACAGCAGGGAAAGCTTCACCTACTTGTAAAGAAATGTACATTAATCTGTCTGGTACAATTTGGATCTTCCACAGGTAGAACAACTGTCAAATATGATCGTCAAGACCTGTAAATGTAGCTGAATGACGTGTGGTCTTCAGAGTCTTTTGTTGAGAGGAAGGAAAAGAAGATGAAAATGTATTGAGAGGAAGAAGAAGGGTGTGAACTGAGGGATAGTTCGTACAGTTATTGGCTTTGGACGTTTTGCGTTTTCAGTTTTTTCTTACTGAAAGTTCTTATACCTACATACCTTACCTATTAATAATAAAATGAAAATAAAAAATATTCTTTACAGTCAGTAATACAATAATAAGATGAGACTTTAAGGGGTAAAATTCCTTCTAATTTTCCCTGGTACATTACAGACTTTCATTGTTAAATGTAGCAAACAAATGGTTGTGCCTTGTTGAACTTGAACAGTTGGTTGCGTTTTTTAATGTGGCCTTATACAGTTAGTGTTGGGCTGTAATGGAATACAAGTGAGAGCGGTACGTATTTAAGATAAAGCAATCAAATATTTGTATTCATGCCATCATAGGTTTTTGAAAATGCAGTATTCAGAATACACTTATATTAATTATTGTGTTTAACAGGTTTGTAATACATGTGCACACTTTCTCATTTGTACATGGTTAGTCAGAGTCTAGTATACTTTAAGTTTTTAACCTGCTTTGGCATAATTTATTAAACATTATAACATATTTGCAGAAAGAAAGCCAAGGCAAGATTAAAAAAGCATTGCCACTGGCTGTGAAAATGTATTATTAATTATTTAATTTTAAAACGTGTTCTTGGCAGCTGCAGAGCATTTTTAAAATATCCCATAGAGTAAAATTGACAACTCTGGCGACCCTGTTATTAAGTGCTACTCCTGCTCAATGGAAATATTCATAGACTGAGCATGGGGCAGTGTGAGTCTTGGCACAATGCCTGTTGCAGTTCCCATTTTTGACCACTAGGTGCCATAATAACACTATGGAGCTAAATGGGGCAGTGAATGCCTTCCCCATGATTGTGCAACATCTAGAACTGTGACCAAATCAATAGTACACTTATATCTGTCAAATAGAAACTTTTTTTTTAAAATTTTGTTAGTAATTAGTAATTCAGCATAATTAAAAAAGCATGGACTGTGAATGAGGAAACATTTGTTGAAAGGTTGATGTATATTGTGCCTTTATGGATAAGATGCCACTGTCTCTCTGACAATACATGATAATGCAATCCCTAATACTTCCACATATCCTGGTGTTCAACAGGATTGAAAAGCACTGTAAATGCATGCTTGATTTGTGCAAAACTAAGAACTAATTATATACGTGTAGGAGATTTTTGCTTTAACAGCTCCGTATTTAGCTGCATCTATGGCAATTTTACCAAACAGGTCCATGGGGAACCCTAAACAGTCCACATATTTTTTCTTTCCCAGCTTCTGGCACAGCTGTATTCAGTGTTCATAACTGTGTGATGGACTAGGAAGTCTTCACATGGTCACATTTTGCTATTTTGTACTATATATAGTTTCTTGAACTGAAATTTGTGTCTCATTCACCTGTATATCCATTACAAGTTGTTATAGCATTTTAAAGTTTTGACAGGCAATATCTGAACATAAAGTGAATTGATCAGGCTTATGTCTGTTTCATTTCAGTACACTCAGTACGTAGCTATCCAACAAATTGATCAAAGCCTGATGTTCCTTGTATGAGGAAGTCACGCTCAGCTAGCAAGGTTTTAGACATCTTTATATGGTCTTTGCAGACAGATCTCAAGGCAAGGTTAGAAAGTAGCCTAAATATAATTACACACTGTTTTTGTTAAAATATTTGTATGTTTTCTTCATGTTTGGCTGTTTTCCAGAATTCAGGTTTTCCCAGACTGACACACAATTGCATTGGTTTTGCTAGGGGTTGTGGGATTTAATTCTAAATAAGAACACACTTAATTTTAGTTGTCTAAGCAATTTGTCTTAGTCTTCAAACAGCTGATGAGATGCATCCAGTTTGGCTTCTGATGGATTGCAGCCTCACCATCATATAAGATTTGGTGCATTGGAAGCTGGGAGAGGTGAAATGTGAGCTATGAGGGATCTCTGAAGATCAGTGTGGGGAAACAGGGAGAGCATTTCTCTCTTTGCTTACATGAATGAATTTTAGATTTTAAGGAATACATGTTATGCTTCATGTCTGACTTACCCTGAAATTTAGTTGCATTGCTTATTGTTGAAACCTTCTGCTTGGGACAGTGCTTTTAGACGTTTTCTGTAAAAGTCAAAACTATACCACATGCAATGTGAATATTAGTAAAGAATTAAACAAACCCATACTCAAGCCTATTGTTATCATCCGACTATTGTTATCCACTGTTAAATGTACTGTTGGGAGACACTCTCATAGAGAAGCACAAGTGTACAATATTATATTCCACACACCCATCTCTACATCTGTTCCAGGTGTTCAGGAAACAAGATATCCTGTCAACAAGTTTTATTGTGATTATAGACTCAGCAAACATACGCACAGCGTGATCCTGTTGACACATCAGTCATCTGCAGGACCATAATATTCAGCTTAGATGTTATATTTGTGTTGGTTTAAAGCTTTTAGTGCTGCTCTCATGACAGAAATTAATATTTAAATGACGAGAGATGCTAAAATGTGCGTAACAGCAATATAGTCATACACTAGCCCGGGTGTATTAAAACAAAAGCAAAATCCAACCAATCCTAAAATCATGTTCTTGCAACTTTGAATGATGCAAGAAAATTAAGTTTGCTTTCACACTTGTTTTTTTTTTTTTGTTTGTTTTTTTTAAACAGAGCAATTACTGGCCTGAGCATCTTTCTTGCTGAAAATAGCAGCTCAATCAATGTGTCCACTGTAAGCATGACAATGTTCTTACTAATCCTGGCTAGTATCAGCTAACTTACTAGCCTAGCTATGCATAACTCATTCATTCATCTTCAGTATACACTTTATCCTGGTCAGGGTCAAGTTGGATCTAGGGCCTTGGTATCACTGGGCATGGGCACAAGGCCCTGGATAGAAAGCCAGTTCATCACAGGGTACCATGCACACATACTTTCACACCTACTGGCCATTTAGTGTAGCCTACCAACATGTTTTTGGGAGATGGGAGGAAACCAGAGACCACAGCCAGTAACCCAAGCTCAGGATTAAACCAGGGACCATGGAACTTTGAGGCGGTAACAATACCAGCTGTACCCCTGTGCCACCGTAATGTGTAATTAATTGCAAATTAACTGCAATTTTTTTTTTTTTACCTGAAGCAGACTCAATATATTAGTAAGACTATGTAATATTCATACACATCACACACTTTATGTCTTAACAGGCTTTGCATGCCACTCATTTTCATAGTTTTTCTGTGACTACCACCAGCATGGCTAGAAAAAGACTTAAGTAGTGCCTTCGAAGTGCTTTAAAGAGAGGCTCGGTCAACCCTGAGACCTATGGTCTCCATACAGTAGAGGAACAAAATCCCTCATAAAGAACACAACTTTTGTCCTGAATGTTGTAGGCTCAATAAGATAAAAAAATACATCTATATTATATAAATATAAATATACAATTGTGTGCTTCCAAATTTGTGGCACCAGTTTGGGGAAGAACCACACATGGGCGTGATGGTCAGGTGTCCACAAACTTGTGGCTGTACAGTGTAGTTCCACAAGTTATGATACTGTGATGCTGCCCTCTAGTGTACATTTAATGTTGTGGAACAGCCACAAAATAAGTTACTTCCTGTTATTACTCATGGTACAGCAGCTATAAACGTTTCCCTGACCAGCCTCGAAGTTAATAAGACAAAAATGCAGCTTGTCATGATACAGACTAACCACAAAACTCCTCTGTTCTGAAGAATTTCCCATGGTGGAAAACAAAGTTACAGATTTTTCACATTTTAGTTTGCAAAGTGCTGCTCTTTAATGGCTATTTAAAAAACTTTCAAAGAAGTTTACCTTCTCTGAAACAGATGCCACACCATGCCCCTGCCACTTGTATGCTGTAATCAGAATAAAAAATCAAAACAAAACATAAAATGTATCGTTTGTGTTTCTACTACCACTGGAACATGCTGTCAAGAGTGGAGATTAGACTCATCCAAGTGCTGAAGAACAGAACTGCAGTTTGTAACAAAGTAATTTTTAACTGTAATAAAAACACTTAAAATTATTATTACTGCTTTGTGTATGAATGAATGAAATAATTTAATAAATCTGATGAGACAGTGGGCCATTCTGGCTATTTCTTCTGTTCAAATCCTCACTTGATTAAAATTATTTTAAATATCAACCTAAGATTCATCTGATTTAAAAGAAATCTTAGCTAAAACGATTCGTGTGATTTGTAGTTTTCTTCTGAATGAATATTTTGTACTAATGTCATTAGTAAGATATTTCCTGAGATTTAAAATTGTAAGCCCACACAGCCTATAGGAAATATTATTTTTGAATCGATAGACCTGTGATAGCCTTTTTGTTGTGTTGTGTTTATGCTATGTCTATAGGTTAGACTATAGGCAAAATTCCTGAAATGTCTGTGTTTTTTTTTTGTCTGCTGTAGCTGTGGAAACACATTTGTGTGTGTGTGTGTTACAGTAAACACCTGGTATTTGTGATGACAGTGCTATGTGTCGTAAACTGAAGTGCATTAGGCCATAAGTAGTCTTATCGAACTGGCAAAAGAACAAGCCTCTTGAGTTATCGCTTTTCAACTCACCGACCACTTTCTGTTATACCTTCTAACCAAGTAGATTTGGGAATTCAACAGAGCTGTGGTCTAAAAATATTACAAAATATTATAGTCACCCAGTCAGTTTTTTCTTGTTTATAATATACTACTTAAATGTGGCAGAAGATGCTTGGCCTTTCTGGCAATGGCAGATTTGTGGCAAATTTTGCAATCACACCTTGTGTAATTGTTATCAGTGTAACAATTTTCTGTCGTCAGTTTATTATTGCTTTTATGGAACTGCTTTATGAAGAGATAAAAAAATACATAATCTCTGAGTTCCTACAAGTCATCATCTAACTCATTTAGCCTCTTCTAGGGCAGGTTGCAGCCTACAAATTCATTAGTTGCTATTTGCTCATGTCAGATTCTATTCTGAATTATCACCATGTGGGATGACTCAGTGTTTAGAAGCATGAAGTGATTTGTCACATAGAAAAAAACATGAAAACAGACTCCAATAAGGCACATAACTAACATTACATCTACCCATTTTATTATTAAACATAGACTTTTAGAAAAAATATTGCATGGCAGAACTGATATTATTATGTCATGCAAGATTAATAAAATGAGGCTGCTTTAGCCAGTAGAAATTAATCATTAGTTTTAATACATTTTATTCTGTTTACGATTTCTCTATTTCCCCTCTACCATTCCTGCACCGCTTTGTCCCAAACCAACTGTCCATGTGGCTCCTTGTCTCCAGCTGGCAACAACGCCAGGTACACCGGAGTTTCTGCTCCTTCCTCTGGGCTCTTGGAGGCATTTGGACCAGCCATGTCTGTTCTAACCCAGCCTGGGCAACAGGCATTGAGGAGGATGCCATCTCCAGGTCTGGTTTCATTAAGAACCCGTGCCTGGATCCTTGACAAAACAGTCACACCGATCTAAAAGAATCACAACAAATAGTCACTTTTTACCCTGTTCTGCTGCATTAACCATTTCAGACACACTTTAAAGGCACTCCAGCTTCCCATTACTTTGTTTTGAATGATCATGGTATTTTGGACAAAAACATCAAGCACAGACTTAGATTCAGTAGTGCATAAGCTAATGAGATAGGTCACTATGGGCATTTTCACACCTATTAGTCCATTTGTTAAGTCTGAATCAGAGTAAAACTTATGTTTTTGGTTCATGTGCACATCACACATAATTAAACAAACCAAAATACATTGTCTGATGGGTGTATGGGGTTGTAAACATAGTTGTAAAACTCTGTTCTTTGGTTCAGTTTGCATCTCCCAGCTCAGTTACGAAGCTCACATCTACAAATCATGCTGCCTGCAACCCAAAATACACAGCATGTTTGGTTCTCTTCCTGCAGTTGGGTCAATTCAGTGTCTAAGGGAAAACACACCAGGGCTCTATTCAGATGGAATAAATGCTGTACGTGTGTGACGAGGAGGAGGGAGGGGCCAGGCTGTGGGGAGGCACGTCTGGCACTGAATTATCTAATAAATGGGAGAGAGTAATAAAAGAGTGGCTGGAGACGCCTGGGGAGACAGCGAGACACACACGAGTTTTATGTTTGTACTACGTTTGTGGTTTAGGCTATATTTGAGTTCTGTTTATTATTAAAACTTTACGTTTGAGTTCACTCAGCTCCCGCCTCCTCCTTGCCCGTTTGTGAAGTTTGTTAAAATCTGAAAGCATGCTAAAAGACTACTGTACACTAAAATAAGCAATATTTGTCCATAAACAAGTCCATTATCGAGGGACTGACTTCTAATGAATCTACACACACTAGTCATGTCATCTTGGAATCACCCATCTAACAAAGAAAACATGACTTTGCAGACAATGTAAACCATTATACTAGTTAAGGCAATATTCACTCTAAGGTGAATGATTAATGATTAGATGATTAGAGAACGTTGGATGGCTAAATGTCATTACCTTGTGCAGGTTTTGCATTTTGTGTTATATTATGCCATCTTTTTTTACACAACGATTTGGATTTCTTTCTTTATTTTATTTATTATAAGTAGATGATAGTATTAAGTGGTCCACATTGTCAAAAAAAATTATGTTTGTGGACAGTACCTTGGTGGTACCATAAGCAGTGTTTGGCCAGCCCTCAGCCTCGTGAGTTCCACTCTGTGCAGCAGTAACAAACTCCCCCATCAGTAAGCAGAGCTCCTCCTCAGACATGTCTGTTCTTCTCAGCCTTGACACAAACAGCATGTCATCAAAATTTGTTTGTATACATATACATATACATGTATATACATACACACACACACAGTGGGGTCCAAAATTCTGAGACCACTAACGAACATGCTTCTATTTTGTAAACTTTACAAATTTATTACAAAGTGTTTAATTAAAAATTATATCATCAGCAATAACTCGTGAAAAGTAACATTTTATAGAATATTTACATGAATTTGAAAATTTCTTTATATTTGGTATGTCCCCTTTTCCTTTAATGACAGTTTGCACTTGAGCTGGCATGGACTCCATAAATTTGTGTAAAACCTGATGAACCATTGGGGTGTCACCTGAACAAGCGGAAGGGATAAATCTCAAGGAATTTCTGGAGTACAAAGTAGTTACAAAAGTCACAAATTTGCTTAAATTTAAACAGTGACCAACAAATCATACAGAATCTTGAATATTTAAGATTTTGATTAGAAAAATTTCTGTTTCTTTGCTTTAATTATTTCTTTAAAACCTTCCGTTTATTTCCAGTTATAAATGAAAACAACAACAACAACAACAAAAACAACAACAGAATTTCAGTGTGGTCTCTGACTTCTGACCCCACTGCCACTGATAAATAATGCACAATATGACCAAGAATGAACTAATATGAACATGAAGAACAGACAAGGTTCAGTTACTGATGAGTGTAGGATTTAGGTTGTATACTTTGCCTGGAGTTCTGGGCTACACTGATCCAGAGACCTCTTGCTGACGAAGCTGGACACATTGACCACACGGGCACTGGGCCTCAGCAGGGGGAACAGAGCATGACACACCCACAGTGTTCCCCAGAAGTTGGTGCGCATGGTGACTTCAGCCTGTTCCCCAAACGGCTCAGTGGCATTCCCTAATAAACGGTGACAGGAAATAATGTATTTTCATTTTCTAGTCAATTACTGTGTGCGTGCATTTTTGTAGATTTTCAGAAGCACTTAATGTGCATTAACTAAGCGTGTAAATCAACCTTTGTAAGCGATTCCCGCGTTGTTGATGAGCACATCCACGCCTCCGTATTTCTCCTTCAAAAACTTTCCGAGCGCCAGGCAGCTGCTTTGGTCGCAGATGTCGAGTCGATGGAAGACGACATTCCTGAAACCCTCGGCTTTCACCAGCTCTAGGGCCTCCTTTCCCAGTGCTTCACTCCGAGCCGTGAGGAGAACATCTCCGCTGTAGCCAGCTTTACAAAGTCCTTTCACTATAGCCAGTCCAATGCCTTTGTTGGCTCCAGTGACAACAGCGACTTTTGTAGCCATGTTTTGCTTCTGTGCAATAATTACCCTATACAAAGGAACCAAATGAAGAAGCTAGTAGTCACTAACATACAGTGTAATTTGAGCCAACCGTAAGTCGTCCAGGAATGAATCGACTCTTTGAACCGGATCCTATTGTTAAAGACCCGACTCACACGCAGTGCCGATGGAAAGTTTGTGACCCCTTTACAATTTTCTTAATTTCTGCATAAATTTGACCTGAAATGATATCAGATCTTATAAGTCCTTCATATAAGTCCTAAAACTAGCTAGAACATATAGATAAAACACATAACGCAAAAAACATTATAGTTTTTGCATTTAGTATCGCTGTTGAAAAAAATTATCTGAACCTTTGCTTTCAGTAACGACTGTGACCCCATTGAGCAACAATAACTTCAGCCTAAAGGTTGAGCTTCCTTGTATGAACTGCTCTTTTTAGGTTCTTCCGCAGCATTTCTATTGAGTTAATGTCTGGACTTTGAGTTCTGTTTTAACCATTTCTTTGTAGACTTACCCGGGTACCTAGGGTTGTTATCTTGCTGCATGACTCACTTGCAGATAAGCTTCAGTTCATGGACAAATACCCTGACATTCTCCTGTAGAATTTGCTGGTACAATCCAGAATTCATTCATTCATGAACCCGAGGAAGCAAAGCAGCCCCAAACCATGATACTGCCACCCCATGCTTCTTGGTTGGGATGAAGTTCTTATGTTGGAATGCAGTGTTTGTTTTTCACACTTTTCATTTATACCAAAAGGTTTTATTTAGAATTCATCTGTCCACAGAACATTCTTACAATAGCAAACTTCACATAGGCTATAGTATTTTTTTAGGAGAGTAGTTGCTTCCTCCTTGCTACGCTGCCATGCACACCGTTCTTGTTCAGTGTTTGCCTGATGGTGGACTCACGAACATTACTCAGTGCAAAAGTGGCCTGTATGTCCTTAGATGTTACCCTAGGGTTCTTTGTGACTCCCTGTGATATTCACCGTACCCATGGAGTGATTTATGCTTGTTGACCACTATTTGGGAGAGTAACAGTGGTGCTGAATTCCCTCCATTTGTATATCATCTGCCTCACAGTGGATTGGTGGAGGCCAAACTCTTTAGACGTGGTTTTGTAACCTTTTCCAACCTGGTGAGGATTAATAACTCTTTTTCTGAGGTCATCTTTTGATTGAGGTATTGCACACTTCCACAAACCTGTGTGATGAAGACCAGACAAAGATATTTAATGTTGGATAATTCTGCTTAAAAACTATGATGTTTATGTGTCATTTGTTTAACTGAGTTCTTTCTAAAGCTGGTTTTATACTGTGCAATTATATTGGTTTTCAAGTATACTTGTTACACCATACAGCTGGCTTTACGCTGTAAGTTTTTTCAGCCAGAGTTTGCTCTCAAAATCACATCATAAAATAACTTTTTTGTTCCTGAGTTGAGATCAGTGGTCTTGAACACATGATGTGACATTTGATTCGACCAAGTGAAGTGAAGTGAAGTGAAGTGACTTTGTGGCCAAGTGTGGTGACCCATACTCGGAATTTGTGCTCTGCATTTANCTCACCTCAGTCGTGGTATTGAGGGTGGCAGAGAGCGCTGGTCATTCACTCCCCCCACCTACAATCCCTGCCGGACTTGAGACTCAAACCCACGACCTTCAGGTTCACCTTCAGGACTCTCAGACCATTAGGCCACGACTGCCCCCAGGCAGCTGACAGCAAAGTTCAGTGCGGCAGTGTTAGATTTTTTAAAATTTAATTCTCAAAATTTTTCTGGGATCATCTCATATAGTGTGACAAGTAATAATCTTAAAAGGCCAATGAAATTTCACAGTCTAAAACTTCCGTTAATCCCATTAAAATCTTGACCAAATTCCATAACAGACTGTTCTCCATGTCACATTATATGTTGAAGATCCTCTAAAGATAGACCTTTGATTAAATAAAATTATTATGTTCTGCTTACATCATCAAACAGTGTGATTTTCTGCTTGTGTAGGAAATGACTTTACAAAAACACCTTCTACAAAGTGAACTTGAGGTAATAAGGGATTTGCCATTATTGCATCTGTAGCTGTCCTGTGAGGTTGGCATCATCCTATGCTGTCCTCCTATTAGTGGCTTTAGGACGAAGTGCTGTAGCAGCTCTCACACTTGAGATCTTAATAAGATTTTTTTTGCCGGAAAAAGTGCCAGAAATTTGTCGTTAGCTGTCTTTAACACTTAATCAGCCACTGATGAGCACCACACATCAAGCATTCTAAGACCACCAATCTCAACTCACAACCAAAAAAATTGCTATATTACGATGTGTGAGATTATAATTACAATCTCTGGTTAAAAACAAACAAACAAAAAAACAAAAAGAGTCGACTCTTATTGGTGAGCTGAGCCAAATGATCTGACTCAGTGAGAAGAGCCGCCTTGCAGTTTAGTGTGGGTGGATAGGATCTTTTATCAGTTCCAAAGTGTAAGCTAGCACCACTCCTCCCCTTGTAAACAAAGTGCAAAGTCATGCCAAGTAAACTTACAGGAAGTGTGTACAGTACAGCGCATGGATTTCTGAGAGTGTATAATGGAAAGACACACACACACACACACACACACACTATGTATATATATATGATATATATACACACACACAGTGATTGTGCCAGCAGTTTCACACTCTTCCTTTGATCTTCATTTTAATGTCGAGTTTTGTCATTCTATGTCAAACTGAATTCTCCATACAGCAAAAAATTTAGTCATGCATCTGGCATACATTGCTTTTTTTGTTAGTATGTATGGAATAAAATCAGAGTTAGCAGAAGCTAAACCTGAATTTGTAACGCTTGAAAAAAAAAAACTGTGTAAATGTGATATGTACTAATATAGCACCCAAAACGGGAAGCAATAACCACTATGCATAGAATAGACAGCTGTACAAAATTGTATATGAGCTCCTGTGGTCCAGTTCTCAAAAAAATATTATTGATTGACTAGAAGATACAGCCATTTAGCTTATGGCCACCGCATCAACCTGTGCATGCCTATATACTAGGTTTTACAGTAACTACCAGTGCTTCATTGTAAACCTGCTGCTCCTCGGCTACCTAGAGCAGTGTGTCAGACGAAATCCCTGCAGTCTTGTCTCAACTGGCTTGACTGAGGTCACCAAGCAGTTGCTTATATCTAATAATCACAGCTAATTAAGCACTTAACACTGGCATTTGATTTGATTTCATATAAAGAAAAGGTATCTCAAGCAACATTTTGTTGACTGCTTGAATTTCCGACATTTTTATTTGAATTTTGAACTGAATTTTGAACTTAAAATTTTCAGAAACATCACAATTACATGCTTCTTTTTTTTCAAGCACTACAAAATGGCATGTTTTTCTTACAAGTTTTTTAAATACAGATTCAGGTTATGCTGACTCTTATTTCATTCTATAGGTATTCTTCAGGTGTAAAAATAACATGTGAGATTTGCATTCATAAATCTATAGGATAGATCTGTTGTTATATATAATATGGGAATGGGAAATGGGAATACCATTTCCCCCAATTACTAACTTAGTTTAAACATTTTCAGTGCAACTGTCAATAATATGACAAGATCGGTTGATGGCAGATCGTGCCTTAAAATACTACCACTGCTTCTACTGCTGTCTGGCATCCACCCAAAATGGATTACAGCACCATATTTATTAATATCATTGTACAGCTCCTGTGAATTTACTTACCATATTTTCTCTTCACCCCCTGAATTTGATTCCTGGCTATGCTGATGTGCAGAGGAGTAATGGATTGGAAACATAGTGTATATCCAAGCCAGTGTTATGAACTTCTATCCCAACACTTTAAAAAAAAAAAAAACTTACAATATTTGGCCTCTAGGCAATTGCTTATATGGCCAAATGAACATGCCGGCTATACTCAAGGGTACACAGGGTGCATGTTTATTGAAGGTAGATTGTAGGATTTGTGTGAATGTTACATTTTAGCTTTACATATCTTCTGGTTCTAGTAAGGACCCTGGTTGCTGCATTCAGGACTAAGTGGAACTTGTTTATACTCCTACTGGGATATCCAGACTACAAGGACATTAGTCCAACCTAGAGGTAACAAATATAACGTAGTGGCAATATTTACGGCATTAATTATCCCTCATCCTACATGTGAGGTCTTTGAGGCTTTTTAATTGGGGAAGAGCTTTGGATGTACTGTGTGTTTTCACCTTCCCTATGGGAAAATTATTACAGAAATTATTACATTATTTACTGGATTTTCATTACCTTTAGGAGTCAATTAAATTTCACTATGGTTTATTTCCTTAAGAAACCAATTATAAGCCTCAGACTGTTCTTTAGGGAACCAGTGAAGGTGTCCTTTAATCAGTTTTGTTTTAAATAACAGGTGTATACCTTTGGGGATGGTTAGTTATTTCTGCAGTTAAATTGAATCACATTGAGTATGTGGTGACATTATTATAGTCAAGAGTTTACATCTAGCAAAACACTGCAGCCAAATTTCAGCAACATTTGCAAGAAGAGAGGCACCTTGACCTGAACACTTCCGTAATGAGTCCACAGTTTGATATTCATGTCGCCAGGGCATAATTTGTCTTTTCTTTGCTTTTTTTCTTCTTTTCTTGTCTTTTCTTTTACACATCTTCTCTTAGGATGATGAAACATAAGGGAAGACTCAAAATAGAACACATTAATGATATTATCAGGATATTTTAGTGAAATATAATATTTTTTTTTTCATTTTTTTTATTAGACCAATAATCTTTCTGTAATGTGCTGCCACTACTGACATTTAACTAACTTCATACAAAAATGTTATCAAGTTTATTATGTACCTTTATTTAGTTGGCATTTTATATAACCAATAAAAATATTTATAAAATCAATTATTCACCAAAAAGTGAACTCTTAATATACTTACTTGTGCTTGTTTTAAATGGTATGTTAAATAAGGCTCTGGAAATGTATTATAATTTATCTAAGCAGCACTTAGATAAAAACAAAATCCACCTGCACCTATACAGTATAGCTTCTATATGTAATTTCCAGTAAAAAGCTTTTGGACCTCTCAACATGTTTAAAAAAGAGGAACCAATAACACACACACAAATGTTTGTGACAATGACTAGCAAATGATTCAACTGTCCTTAAAAATTATTCTTGTGCTGCACAGTTGTCCACCTTTCACTCTCCGCTGAACATTGGCGGCTCCTCCGTGGAGATCGTCAAGAGCACCATGTTTTTTGGTGTTTACCTGGCGGAGAACCTCACCTGGTCACTCAACACCAGCTCCATAACAAAGAAAGCCCAGCAGCGCCTGTACTTTCTGCGAAGGCTGAGGAAAGCACATCTCCC
>CM074959.1:9529984-9550085 GCA_037577455.1 Pangasius macronema | reverse complement strand
ATCATCGGGGTCTCTCTTCCCTCCATCACGGACATTTACACCTCATGCTGCATCCGCAAAGCCACCAGCATTGTGGACGACCCCACACAGCCCTCTCACACACTCTTTACTCTCCTGCCGTATGTTAAACCGTACCGGAGCATTCGGACCCTCACAACCAGACTGTGCAATAGTTTCTTCCCTCATGCAATCATACTCCTCAATACCTAGAACTGGACTGAAGGAAGAACACACACACACACACACATACATATATACACACACACACACACAACTGAGCATCCTCCATCCTCTATGCACATGTTTTGCACATGTTTTATGCTGCTGCTGCTACTATTATGTTTACATTACTTCAGCTAATTATATCAAACTCTGTAATATTTGCACTATTGTCACTTGGTCACTTTCAAACAGAATTGCGTACTGGTCGGCGTTGTAGTCATTGTACTTTTGTACATTGTACTTGTGCACTTTACATATAAATAACGTAGTCCCTGTAGTTCTGTGTTGTTCTGTGTTTGTCTTAACGATGTTTCGCTTCACTATGTACTTGGCTGAAATGACAATAAACTCAACTTGACTTGACTTGACTTGACCTTTGTTTTAATCAAATTATTATAAAAATAAATATTCTTTCCTAATCATACAATAAAATGATACAATGATAGAATTTGTAATATTAGTGCATTACTAGAAGAAGAAGAAGAAGAAGAAGAAGAAGAAAAAAAAGTGCATTACTAATATTACAAATTAGTAAAAATTTTTTTTACTAATATTAAGAAATTTTCTTGTGCTGCACAGTTGTCCACCCTGTGTTTTATATTTGCTTTGATCAAATTATTACAGAAGAAATATTCTTTCCTAATCATCAAATCACAATAAGATGATACAGTGATAAAATTGTAATAATATTAGTGCATTACAAATTGCAATTACAGTTTTAATTAGCAATTTGTCCATTACCATTATTGTCATCAGTAAGGAAATCCTTAGTGAGCTATTTTATTCATTTCTTTTAAAAGCCCTTTTAATAATAAAAACTCTTATAAGCATGGATAGTTTCTAATCGTCCATTATTTTTTTACACAAGTCACAAAATTATTTAAGTAAGCTATTGGTCACAGATATAAAATAGTTTCACCACTGGATGCAAAAGAAAATATTACAATTAATTTAATGATGTTGCTCTATAATTCTGTTCCACTCATTGTATGATGGCCTTTATTTCAATGTGTAATTATTTAGCTACTGATTGCCAATATATTTCTTGCTTTCCCAGGTCTTTAAAACTGTCACTCTATCCATGATGCACATTTTTTTTCAATACAAGGATATCTAGACATTGTTGTGATGGTGATCAGAATGCGTTAACCTTGTTTAGTCTAAGAAGTTTAATAAACTGCTCCCTTATTTCTTTAGTTCTGATACCATAGATTACTGGGTTGCAGATACCAGGGACAAGTAGATATCCGAGACTGATGAGGATACGTAGGTCAGGTGTAAGTCCTGACTGGATTCTGTAGGCCAAGAAGGCCACCATGGAGGTGAAGTAGGTAATACAGATAACTATCAAGTGGGTGGTACAAGTGGAGATGGCCTTACTGCGTGAATCTCCTGCAGCTGATCGGAAAATCACAAAAAATATGGTAATGTAGGAAAGTGCAATGCCAATGCAGTCAATAGTTGGCACACAGAAACTTATCATACCAGCTAAATAGTTCTTTGTGGTGTCTTCACAAGGGTTTGCCAAGGTGACTACCAGCTGATGTTCACAATGAACATGATAAAGAACATTAGAGGAACAGAATCTAAGTGTTCCAACCAAAGCAACCATGGCTGTTATAATGAATGTATTACGAATTACAATTATACCTGTAGCAATCATACAATTAGTGAAACTCATGAAATCGTTGTACCGTAATGGCATACATATAGCAAAGTAGCGATCTACAGCCATGCCAAACAAGATTGTGGACTGAAAACTGCAGGCATAGTGAACAATATACATCTGGATCAGACATAATTCTCGAGGCCAAACGTTGATCCCTGATACTAAACTAAATAACAATCGTGGGACAACACAGCATGGCACACATATATCCACAATTGCTATGAAACTTATCAGCACATACATTGGAGAATGAAGTGTCCTCTGTCGTGTAATAACAAACACAAGGGCGAAATTAGTGGTGACTGCAAAGATGAACATTATGCTAAATGGGATGAAAAGGAATCTTCGGTATTCTTTTAGAGAGGTAAATCCAATTAGATAGAAATCAGCATGGGTAAAATTCTTTGATGGTCCAAATTCCATCATGATCCAGGTATGTGATCCAAAAATGCAGGCAGAACATCAAAATACCTGAAAGACATAAAGAATAAACCAAAATTATGTGTACACAGTTGTTTCATACTATGTTGCAATATAGGGTCAGTTTGTATACTTTCAATCTAATATCCTCACAAGTCAGAACTTACGTTCTGATATCTAAGGAAATATCTTCAGCTATGCAATTATCCATCCAGTGGATGAAAAACCATATCCTCACTTTAGTACAAATTCGACTGGGTTTAAAAATACAATGAAGATAAAACTCCTGTTATAAAGGATTAGCGTGAGATCTAGGTACAGCTGCAAAAAGTCAAAGAAGAAAAGAGAGATGATGTGAAGGGAATGAAGTGATAAGAGGGGAGAAGTTGGGTCATGCAGCTGCATTCTGAATCAGTTGCAGGGGTTTGGAACCTGAAGACACAAGCATGTTGTATTAACTCAGTCTAAGGGACTACACAGGCACATGAGTAGATAACAATGATCAGATCCTCCTGATGTTCCAAAACAGAAACCTACATGACCAAGTCAGGTTAGTAACATGATCAGAGAACAGAAATTACACTAAGGTGTTGTGCATAATCAGATGCTGTGATCAGAGAGATGACCAGATATACAGCAGCTCAGTCTGTGGAATGGAAAGGAGAGAATGAGTTGTGTTGTTTAGAGAGCTATGGTATGAGCAGTAATGTTAGGACATAACCTCACAGAAAGAGCAGGTCTAGAGGGAAAACAACTTGCAGTGAGCAGGGAAGCATTGTGGAGGTTGAAAGTAAATGATAGAAAGTGATGTTGATGCCTAGAGCTGAGAAAGATTGGCTGAAGTCCAAGTGGAGAACATTTTTGCCTGCATGTCAGAGGGAAGTGAAAGTTAAAGATCAGGTGGAAAAAGTACAAGAAAGGAGGTAGGATGACTGGACCTGTCTGAAGGGAGGTTTAAGGGTAGAGATGAAGGAAAATACCTAAAAAATACCTAGCCGGGAAGGAGAAGGTCAGTCTTGAGCAAGGTGGGGATGGAAAGGACAGCGTTCTGTGCTAAAGATACTGTCTGGCTCTCTCAATTTATGTTTCCCCACCTTGGCCTGGCCTCTTTTAACAAGATTTTCAACTCCCAAAACACAGCCAGCACTGGATAATAGCATTGTCTTCTAGTCTGTTAATTGGAGCAAAAGGTAATGGCCTTTGGTCCTGTGTGTATTAGTTAGGTCTTCAAGAGTTGGTGTTCTCATGCACACATGAATTATAGGGGATTTATTTTAATAAATATTGCTTCAAGGTTAAATAAATACAAAAATGGATCACAGATAAAGTTTTTTTTTTTTACAGGATATACTATGATTAAGTCATTTTTGGATGCATAGCTGCATAAAATAAGCACTCAGGGTCAGCTTAAAGGAGTGGAACTCCAGTGTGGTTGTCACCTTCAACACCATAATTATTGCATGTGGACTCATACAATAAACGTACACCTTATGGCATTGGAATCAATGGGTGCATTGATGAGTTTAGTAGTCATGTGATGTTATGTGCTTGGAGGTGTATAATACAAACAATGACCCCAGCATAGTCGCGGACTACGCTGTAGAGAGAAGTTTTTACTTATGGATGCAGCAAAGCAAATCAACATATAGAATCATGGTTGGGCATCCTGTGTAAGCAAAGTGGACAATTTTGGATGGACATTTTTCAGATGCTAAGAGATGATGAACATTTCTCTGGTGACTTCTTGGACAAAAATTTTATACAGTTCTGATTCCTCACCATTGTCCAGATATAGACAGATTTTACACCTACTATATATATAGCCTTTGTCCAGTATGATTGAACAGTGGTTGACATTGAATTTCAAAGGCAGACACTTGGAATGAAGAGGGGCAGTTGTGGCCTAATGGTTCGAGAGTCGGACTTGTAACCCGAAGGTGAACCCGAAGGTCGTGGGTTCGAGTCTCNCCAGCGCTCTCTGCCACCCTCAATACCACGATTGAGGTGAGACCCTTGAGCAAGGCACCGATCCCCCAACTGCTCCCTGGGTGCCACAGCTAAAAAGGCTGCCCACTGCTCCTGGTGTGTGTGTTCACTAATGTGTGTGTGTGCACTTGGATGGGGTAAATGCAGAGCACAAATTCCGAGTATGGGTCACCATACTTGACCACAAGTCACTTCACATCACTTCAGACCAGCGAAAGTAAACACACACACACACACACACACACACACACAAAACAGGGGAGTGTAATTAGGCTCATGTATCCTACATTACAGAAGCCAGTTATGAATATTATGCATCACCTTTCACACAACAGTGAGGTTATCGGGTATCAAACCTTGTGAATATTGCTGCATATTGCTGAAACTTTTTAATCCTGCTTGTAAGTTTTACATTTTTATTTTATTATAGGATGAACTAGTCAAATGTGTGAGAACATGGAACGCACATGAAGTAAGATCAAAACCAAGCCAACGGATGGACAGAGGATGCCCAATTCTAATGTTCTCTATGCCGCAGATTTATGGTGCAGGGGAGTACAAACTCAAGTTTGTTGTCCCAGCAGAGGTCACTATTTGCAAAGAGGATTGCACCCCAAAGGGCCAATACCCCTGTGATAAAACTGTCTTTGAGCTCTGTACTTTTTTTATGGATGAAAATGGTTGGGATGCTCCTGTAGATGTGTACACTGTTGCGAAATGAGATACTAGAGAATGCTGTATATACACTCACAAGTCACTTTAACTGGAACACCTGCATTCCTGCTCATTTATGCAGTTATCCAATCAGTCAATCACATAGCAGCAGTGCAGTGCATAAAATTATAGATACAGGTCAAGAGCTTCAGTTAATGTTCACATCAAACATCAAAATGAAGAAAAAGTGTGATCTCTGCGACTTGGATCGTGGCATGGATGTTAGTGCCAGAAGAGCTGGTTTGAATATTTCATAAACTGGCGATCTCCTGGGAATTTCACACACAACAATCTCTCATATTTACACAGAATGGTGATAAAAACAAAAGCCATTGAGTGAATGACAGTTCTGTGGGTGGAAACGCCTTGCTGATAAGGGTGGTCAGAGGAAAAGGCCAAATTCGTTTGAGCTACCAGGAAGGATATAGTAACTCATATAATCACTATTTACCTCCATGCTGGGCAAAAAGCATCTCAGCATGCACAAAACATCAAACTTTGAGGTGGACAGGCTAAAACAGCAGAAGACCACATTGGTTTCCACTCCTGACAGCCAAGAACATGAATTTAATGCTATTATGGGCACAGACTCACCCAACCTGGACAGATGAAGCTTAGAAAAAACATCATCTGGCCTAGTTCTGGTGTGTTTTATCTGTGTATTCTTTGACACTGATATCAAAATAACAATTTCAAATATATCACATATATGATATCAATTATTAGACAGGGAATGAGTCATATGAGTCCAGTATTAATTAAACAAAACAGTTAATACAAAACTTCAAGTCAAAATGGCAATAGAACATAAAACAAAAGGTATGTGCATATGTTCCAATAAAATACATGTAAAATATATGTGTTCTATTATTTTTTGCATGAATCTTCTATCTAGTCTTTGTGTAACACTATTGTGTTTTCATGTGTGATTATGTTTCCACATGTGCTTTGTTTTGGTTCATGGCCTGTCTCTACACTTGTATTGTTATTCGTAATTTTCATCATGTGTCATTATTGCTAGCACCTGTTTTCAGTTTAACCCTTGATTAATTTGTATATTTAAACCTTTGTGTGTCTTTTGTCCGGTGCAAAGTAATATTCAGTGTTTTGCTGTCCGAATTTGCTGAGCCTTTTGCTTCATGTCGTTATCCTCATGTTATTGACCTAGTTCCGTTTCCTCATGTGTGCATAAGCATGCTTCTTGTTAAGTATGTTTAAATGGTCCTGGCTACAATAAAACAATTCATTACTACACAGTGTCCATCACTCAAATGTTGCTCTCCAGAATGGCTTTAAATTTAGTTTAGAAGTCAGGAAAATGATCATAGCTATCTGAGAGTTGTATGGGCATCCCACATGTACATTAAATTGGGCTCCTTGTGAAACTGGCCTATGTAATCAGAGCCTGTGCAGAACCTAAAAAATATCTTGTTTTCATCAGGTTCTCTGATGTACCTTTTCAGGTATGTGGTAACCTCTGCTTGCTTTGAATTAATTTCTGTTGGAAACTTTAACATTCCCACTACTTTTTTGCCACTGGGTTCAGGTCAATATATTTTGGTCAGTTCCACACAACTGACGCCCTCTAGCAATCAATGACAGACGTTTATTTTTGCACAAGCTTCTTGTGAGATATCTCAAGTGTTTCAAAGTAGAAGCATTGAGTCCCCTCCTGCATTCAAACCTGTTAAGAATTTTAAAAAGGTCATCAATATCAATAGTAGTGAGGTCATTTAAAGTTTTACTTAGGACAATTGGCATCTCCCCATTTGGCAGCTCACAAACTCTAGAAAGCATGCCCTCAGGTCACTGCAAATATTGCAAGTATTTGCAGTATTTTAAAGGGCAATATTACCACTTTACTGTCTCTAAGGACTCAGTCCAGTCTCTGCACAATATATTGATCATATTGTGATGGTGGACCTACAGCCCCCACACTAAAACCACTACATGCTCCTCACGTGACTGCCAACTGGTTGCTGAAGGGACAGCGCCACTTCAGCACCATTGTTGTGGACAGTGAGAAAGCACATGGCTACAAGGTGGGGCGAGGAAACAGAGCATGGCTGGAGGTCAATAATAGCAGCAGTGGCTCCTCACCCACCAGGAGAAGACAGAAGAATATAAAAGGATGTGGCAGACACTGTGAGGTGAGCCAGGATGGTCTTCATTCCAATGCTGATCCGTTGCTCACTCTCTCATTCTCTCCAAGACAGCACTGAAGACTACACTCCCTACTCCCAGTCCCTGCAGGAATAATGCCCTGACCCTAGTCACGGGGAGAGGAGAGCTGGGACAAGCTGCCCCACCTATGCCTTACCACCTGACGATACCATGCTGACTGAGCTAGACCTGCCACTCCCCTATCAAGCCAACAAATCCTGGTTAGCCAGCTGTGCCCTGCACACCCCCTCTCCACTATGGGCCCCTGCCATCACTGTGGAGGTAGACAGCACACCCACCCCCAGCCTTCCCGGACTCACGGTCACCCTCGCCAGGCCAGTGGTCCTGCCTCGAGCTACCAAGTGCTCTGAGATGTCCGGAGGTCCCCGCTGCCGAGGTCTGGGTTCGAGAATTGCTCTAGCTCTATCTATATGTGTGTGTGTGTGTTCATGTGTGTGTGTGTGTTCATGTGTGTGTGTGTATGTCTTTCACATGTATTTAATATATTTTAGGAACCCAGCAGATGGGGCTGTAGTTACAGTTAAATCCTAATTATGTACCAAACTACAAAATCTAGACCTGCTGTATGTCTGGCCCTTACTAGAGTGAACTATAAATGTAGGTTATGCGTTCTTAAGACTAGGTGAATCTAGCACTATAGCAATTATATTAAACTTGTGGTTCCCAAGTGGGTCTTAAAGTGGTTAGTATTTTAGAATAGTTTGACACTAAAATAAATCTGGCTGCAATTATATTTGGGTCCATTGTTTTCTTAACAACAAAGAAGCTGGTAAAGGAGTCGGAGGCATCAGGCACCAAAGAATGTACATCTACCCTTAAGAAAGTCCTATATCACCATGGCCTGAAAGTCTGTCATGCAAGAAAGAAGCCAAAGACTGGCATAAAAAAGATTAGAGTTTGCAGATAATCATCAGCCTTTTAGAGAAGTTGAACTGTGGCCATACTGATCAGTATTATGTATGGACGAAAAAGGGTGAGGCTTTTAATCCAAAGAACACCATCCCATCTGTGATGCATGGGGTGGCAGCATCATGCTGTGGGGTGTTTTATTGGTGCACTTCAGAAAATAGATGGAATCATGAGGAAGGAGGATTATCTAGAAATACTGAAATAACATCTCAAGACATCAGCCAGAACGTAAAAGTAAAAGTACTTGGTCACAACTGGGTCTTCAAAGTTGTAACATAATGGACAAAAAAGTATTAGAGTATCAAAGACAAAAAAGTATTAGAGAGAAAATCACAAACCCTGATCTGATCACACAGAAAATTTTTGGCCTGAACTGAAAAATCATGCCTGAGCAAGGAGGCCCAAAAACCTTACTGAGTTACACCAGGGCTTTCAGGATGAATGGGCAAAAATTCCGGCAAAGTATTGTAAGAAGCTTCTGGAAGGCTGCCCCAAGTGTTTGATTCAAATTCAAGCATTTAAAAGGCATTGCCACCAAGTACTAACAGAGATTATGTAAACTCTTGACCCACTGAAAATCTGATATATTAAATAAAAGCTGAAATAAATCGGGCTCTTAGCTATTATTTTGACATGACCTCTTATGGAAATAAAGTAGATATGCTAATTGACTTAACGCAGGAAATGCATGGTAAGATATATAGAGAAATATATGGAGTTGTGAAAAAGGTTGAGTTTGAATGTCTTTAGCCTAGGTGTGTGCAAACTTTTGGCCTCAACTGTAAGTGAACACATTGGAACAAGGGTAACAAGGACATTATTCTGGTGGAAAAGTGGACTAATAAATTTGTATAAGTTCCTAAGTTTCCCCAAGTTCCTTGACCACTCTCTTAACATACCCATTGGACATAAGATGCTGGCCAGAGGTAAGCCCAGATGCTCCATATACTCTCTCTGCACCTGTAGGCTGAATTGTGTACCTTGGTCAGCGACAATGTCTTCTGTTCTATTTACTCTTCTCCCTTCTTGCTATTTTCCCCTCATTCCTCTAGAAGGAATATACTTACACACAATTATTTATTGTATGGAGTTTAAATTTAATAAAGCTATTAAATTTAACTGGAAATGCTCTAGAGTGTAGATACATCCATATAAATTTAATGTCAAACAATCTTTATTGCACCTTTAAGGCATTTTGACACCTATGTGTCCTAACTTGTGTGTCCTGAAGTGATCATTTCTTCTAGTTCTGAGTCATTCATGATACCTGCTGGGAGGTGGGAATGCTCACCACTGCCACCGGGCCAGCGAGTCGGCACCACTTGTAGACGTCAACAACTGAACACTCCAATTTGCAGAGTCAGCACATCACCTCTGAGAAGGGGGTGCTCACTGCTCTATTCTGAGTGCTGTCCTTTTGTGCTAAAAGTTTTGTGGTGTTGGATACAACTGAACGTGCTACATAGTGGGTCTTGGTCCTCACAGGTAGTGTGAATAGATGGTGGCCAGAGGAGGGGTTTCCTTGCTTGGCAAGTTCCACTTGGATAGGAATGACTCCTCTAAGGCTCCACAATAGGAGGCACTTCCCTTACTACAAGTTTCAAATTAAACCAGAGACAACTCTCTTTCACGTTCATTTTATTTCCTGTATATAGTTTTACATCAACTGTAAACAAATCTATACTTGTAGTTAAGCCAAATGGCAGCAGGGCCTATTTGTGGACTTGATCCACTTGTCAATTGAGCCAATCTCCTTTCCTTAATCATACTCGGGTCCTTCCTGTCCTTTCCTTCCTTCCTTCATCTATCTCACCTGTCCAGTTTAGAGACCAAGCCTGTGGGAACCATCAACAGACTCAAAAAAAGTGAAGAAGAGAGCCCCATGAAAATCATTGTAAAGTTTAATCAAACAATCCTTTATTTATCCTAAATCTTTTTCCTTTGATTTTGTTTTCTCTTACTGAACAGAAAAGCCTCATCTTTCATCCATATTTTTTTTGTTTCCTTTTCAGTTTTCTCTGGCTGTGGGTCTATGTCTACTACTAAACTACCTGTTGCTGGAAACATAACCCACACTTACCACTTGCAAATAGCAAATTCTCATACAAATGAATGCAGGTACACTTTCCAATCCACCCTGAGCATGCAACAAACAACAAAGAATGAGGAGGCCATACATACATACATACATACATAGCAAAGCGGGAATAACCAGTAAGTTTTAGCCGATCACTAAAGCCAGTCACACCAAATTATGGTGGAACAGGGCAACCAGAAATATAAGTTTAGTAAACAATTGCAGCGACTACACCATCCTATTAGGCATAGGGAACCATCATTACACTATCAAAAGGAACACAGGTTCGTTGTTCCCAGGTAGGAAACAGAGGAAATGGATGCAGAGATATAAAACTTCAATACTTTGACAATGTAAAGAAATCAAATCACAAAAAAAAATTATTCAATTAATTAAAATAACCAAGACACAGTCACACAATAATACCATTAAAATAGAGGGAACTATTCCCACAATATCCTGGTCCCACATTCACAATTATAAAAAAACACAAACCACACAAGACAAGGGGTCAAAGCTAACCCAGGACAGATAAACCAACTTCAGCCTCCTTGATTTTATATAAAAATTTATACCAAGACACACTGCTCACTCACACAGCGCACCGGTGAAGTCATGCACCACACACAGCATGCCGTGACAGAATTACCACCACCATACAGGAGGGACAGCCTAAGGCCTGCCCTGGGAGCTTGAAACATGATTCAAGATGGGGATTATGGTGGTTTAGCCAAGGGAACCCCAGGACCACAGAAAATTCAGGGGAATCAATAATATGCAGGGATATTTCCTCCTGGTGATTCTCCAATTTAACGCATATCGGTGAAGTTGTGGAGGTCACAGTACCTGGACCAAGAGTACGGCCATCCAATGCGGTGACAGACAGAGGGGTGCCAAGAACGACTCTCGGAATCTTGAGTTGTTCACTAAGTCTGGCATCTATGAAGTTGCCTGTTGCACCAGAAGCAACCAAGGCTTGAAAAGCGTATACCTGTTCTCCCCCAGTAATGGTGATGGGAAGGTAGACACCCCCATTGGGGAACTTGGGAGTAAAAGTTGCTCCCGTCACAGCCCTCACTCTGCTGGATGGGACGGCTCTTTTCCCAGCAACTCCGGACACGAGGATCTGAAGTGACCAGGTTTGCCGCAGTAGATACAACACCTCTCTCTTCTGCGACGGTCCCTTTCAGCCTGAGATAGATGAGCTCGTCCAACTTGAATCAGTTCAGGTACCTCAGGAAGAGGTGTAGATGGGATTCCAGTTGAATCTGCCAGCTCATATGTCTTCTGGAGACTAGAACAGTCTCTGTGGCATTCCCGAAGGCGGTTGTCCAGGCGTATGGCCTGAGAGATTAGGAAGTCGAGGTCATCAGGACAGTCCATGGAAGCTAAAGTGTCTTTCAAAACCTCGGACCGGCCATTCAGAAAAGCAGAAATGAGTGCTGGCTTATTCCAGCCACTCTCCACTGCAAGGGTGCGAAAGGAAATGGCATAATCCGCAACACTGTTCCTGCCCTGACGGAGCTGCAGCAG
Source organism: Pangasius macronema (assembly GCA_037577455.1). Classification (NCBI taxonomy): domain Eukaryota; kingdom Metazoa; phylum Chordata; class Actinopteri; order Siluriformes; family Pangasiidae; genus Pangasius; species Pangasius macronema. The sequence continues at coordinate 9,538,371 of CM074959.1, read as the reverse complement.
TTGCTTGGCTGCCTCCTGACCTGAGGAAGATTGGTCGAAAATCTTCAGCATGTTGTCAGTGAAATTTTTGATGTTGGCACATTCAAGACCTTGCTTTTTCCAAATAGCTGTTGCCCAGGCCAGGGCTTTGCCAGTTAGCAGCGTGATAATGTAGGCCCTCTTGGACCTATCAGAGGGGTAAGTCAAAGGTTGCAGTTCAAATGTCAGTTGACACTGGGTTAAAAAACCCTGGCATTTTCCTAGAGCGCCATCATACCTTTGAGGGGTTTGGAGGCGGGGCTCAGCTCCTAGAAGTTGTGATGGAGCTGGGTGATCCTGTGGGACAGGCATAGTAGGCAGGGCGGAGGGGGAAGCTGGTGGCGCCAAACTTCTCACTGTTTCAACTAGCTGTCGAAGGATTTGGTCATGGTGTGCTAGTGTGTCCTGCTGATTAGAAAAGGCTTGGCAATGTGAATCCATGGTGGAAAAAACTGTTCAAGGCAGCCATGATACACTCAAAATTTATGGCTGATGCTCTGCCAGAGGATGTGGATGCTTCTGCTGAGTCTGTCATGGCTAAGTCGTTCTGTCACGGTGTGGGGCTTGAACCAGAATCGCTGGCATGAGAGTCCAACACCAATCCACTAGACTATTGGGGAATACAGACGTAAGTGCATAGCAAAATAGGTAGTGTCCATAAGATTTATTAAAAGGTTCTAAAGGTCAACACAGAAAAAGCACCAAAAATGAGTCCAAGCATGAAAGCAAACAAATCCAAAGGGAAAATCCAAAAATCATAACACAGATCCAGACAGAGGGTCAGGAGATCAGGCAAACAGATCCAAATGGAAAATCCAAAAATCATTAACAGAGAGGCAGGCAGAAAATTCAAGAGATCAGGCAAATAAATCCAAAAGGAAAATCCAAAAAACACAGAGTTTGCAACACAAAGGAAGACAAAGACTTAGCAATGACATGGACTTGAGACAGGGTTTAAATACACAAGCTAATAGATCACATGACAGGGAGATAATGAGGTAAAGGTGAGCAAGGTAATTACAAGTCAACAACATAGAGTCATTTGGCGACCTCTTGTGGTCAGAACTGTTCATAGTGACAAAGGGATCTTGCAACACACCATTGCTCCCGAGGTTGGACGCAGTAAGACAGTCATTTTAAATTTCTTAAAAGATACTGAGAGTTTTGGGACAAAAAAATCAAGTGGTAGACCCAAAAAAATTTCATCTGCACTGAGCCGGAGGATCCGACGGGCTGTCCTTGAAGACACAGTCTGATCCTCGACCCAAATTAAGGCCGTTACTGATGCTGACTGTAGCCCAATAACCATAAGACGGCATCTGCGAGAGAAGGGCTTAAAGAACAAAAAACGTCTTTGAAAGCCATGCCTCCTCCCACACCACAAACTTTCCCGTTTGGAATTTGCAAGGGAGCACCAAACATGGGACATTGAAAGATGGAGGAANTTTGGAATTTGCAAGGGAGCACCAAACATGGGACACTGAAAGATGGAGGAATGTCTTATTCTCGGATGAGAAAAAATGTAACCTGGATGGTCCTGATGGCTTCCAACGATCCTGGCATGACGAGGAGATCCCACTGGAGATGTTTGAGTTTAAATGCAGTTTTTAATAAATTGCCAATCTCTGGTTTTTTTTCTTTTGGCATTTTGAAGAAGTTCTTACAACCTGGTTACAATCCACCAGTGCGAAGTGTGAATACTCGTAATATTTTCCCTGGTTTTAAGATTTTGATCAGGAGTGTGTATATTTATAGTCACATGCTCAAATGACAAAGGATCCAGCTATGTCCTATGGCATGTCAAATCCAATGCAACGTCACAAACACTAAAAGCACAACACAGAGACGTGAGATGTCTAGCAGGCTCTAAAGGCTCTAGTGATTTGAGCTCTGTTTCCCGAGGCATCAGACAAACAACAAACTCTCACACACGGCTCCTAAAAGCCCCTCTTAAATAACTTCAACCCGCATGGCTCACACTGCGCTGTGGTTTTGTTTCAATTTCCATTTTTTCCCCTCTTTCTGCAGAATCTGAGCTTTGCTGGTTTGTGTAAAAGTTTGTGATTTGCAATTTCCTCTGCAAGCAGAAGACCACTGAAATTCTCCAGGCTTGTATATTCAGTGCTCTCTGTATCACATGAATCTTTAAACGAAGCGACCTTCAGGACGTTAATATTCCTCAACAAGCGGCCTGGCTCTGAACACCCAAAAAATAATAATAAATAAATAAAACCTGTGATAATTCACCTCTCTTAATTTACATAACTGTCATGAGACCACTTCATTTGGATATCATTTGAATTCTCATCTTAAAAATTAATCAGATATAAACTGCAAAACTGCCAACATCTTCCTGCTAGGCGTAAACGTTAGGTCTTTACGCATCATGTTTACACCTTCATTCGTCAATGTTGCGTCTTTATTCATGATTGTTGCGTCTTTACGGGTGTCGTTGACGTCTTCATGCATCACTATTAGGTCTTTGTGCATAGCTGTAACATCTATATGCGTCACTGTTATGTCTTTATACACTATTGTTGCATCTTTAGCGTCATTGTTATGTCTTTATGCGTCACTCTTACGCCTTTAAGCATCACTGTACATCTTTACTCATCATTATCATTATTAACATTTTGTTTTATGTGCACATGTATCAGTGATGTCTTTACGCATCGTTGTTTCATCTTTACGCATCATTATTGTGTTCTTATGCATCCCTGTGCGGCTAGCTAGCCAGCTAACGTTACCATAGCACCCGACCGGAAACAGTGTGATTATGACTGTTAGAAGTGGGGAAACAGGACTGGAGAGCATCAGCTGAACATGAAGTGAATTAGCACTGACTTGCAGAGCTGATTCACTCCAGAACTGAGGTTAATACATCCAATGTGTATTAAGCTCTGTCTGAGTCAAATAACACTTCCCAACGCTGGTTTTAATACAACTGCGCCATCTTTTTCTTCGCTCTACTGTACTTAGACTAATCACCACTGCTTCGTCATGTGCAGCAACAATCAAGACAGGACATGTGCTCCTAATCAGCTTCTTATCAAAGATACGGAATAACTAACTGAAGCTGGATTCAAGTATCAACACTGACAGCACACATGCAAGAACAAAAAAAAAACGTTTAAAAGAAAACAATGACATCCATATGTTTAAAAGCTTAATAGTAATAAATAAAATAGCTTGGCTACAAAGAGAACAACAAGAACCAGCATGTGAGGGGAAAAAGGGTTCGAATTGTTCTTTCATTGTGCATTTATATCATATCTATATGCTTCCTGATTTGTGTGTGTGTGTGTGTGTGTGTGTCATCAGAAACAATGACAAACTGCTAATGTGGGCCTTCCACCATACAGATCCTTGTGTAAGTTGTTACCATAGAAACTACTATTATAGAAAATTAATCAACACCTTCTGACCAATCAGAATCAGAAATCTGGCATCACTGTGGTATACTTAGTTATAAAGCGACAAGACAGATGGAAAGGTCTGCTCCAGAACATGAACTTCCTTTCAACTTGTGTTTCTTATTTATCTGCCTCGGTTTGTTTATTTGTCTCAGAATCCTCCCTGTACCTTATGTACAGCCTCATGCGCTTGCTCGCCTGTCCTTCCGCTATTCCCTACAGGATGCCTCTGATTAGTCATTACCCCGAGAGCTTTCACGTGCTTTCTGCCTCCCGGCCCATCACAGGCCAGAACAGGTGCTGTGTAATCCGCTCGTGTCAGTGGAAGTCCCCGGCGAGGGGCTGTGCAGGGGCATGTCTGTGTCTTCATCTCATCCGTGCTGTCCTGAGCGTTCGGGCGCTCTGACTCAGTGGCTACTGCAATGAAAAGGCCAAGAACGGAAATTGAGGCAGACTGCTTCAGGGTTTTGTCTTTTCTGGATAAATAAAGGAAGTCCCCAGCATTGAGGGCAGGATGAAGGCTTGGACTGAGGATGCTCGAGAGAAATAAAGAAACATTTTTTTGCTCGGTTTGAATCTGAATCCTGTGGAAGCCCTGAACCACAAGCTGTGGAAAAGAAATTATGCGCCATGATGTTATTTCAACTTAATAACAGCTTAGCTTGTTGTTTTGACTATCATTAAGACAAATGTATAGAATATTAGCTTATAGTAATAATAATTCTACATGCTGTGTACCGAGTGTATAGAGCCAGATGGTATGGTACATCGGATTCAAACCGTAAAAATAACCGCTACGACTAAATGACTGAGGAATTACAGAAAATTGAAGAATTAGGAATCATAATTGTATGTGAAGATAATGAAATAATGATGTTAAATTGAAATAAGAAGATTGTAAATCAAAATAAGGATGCGATATCTTGAAATAATTCGTATAACGAGATATTATGTCAGTATAATGACATAGCACATCAACATATTTTTACACAACTTCAGGACTTCCACAGAATCTGAAACTCCAGGCCACACTTGGATGTTCTGACACTTAACTGACTCACCAGCTGTGTGTGTGTGTGTGTGTGTGTGTGTGTGTGTGTGTCATGAACAAGTACTAGCTGGAATGTGTGTCCCCTCTGGTACCGCATAGCTTCATGTCTGATTACTCATCCTGAGAGCTGGACGCCCCCCTTGACAACGCACCTCATTGTACTGCGCACACAATGGCCGCCACCGGACTTGAATGGCGACCTCGGCTATGAGAAACGGCCCGCATTAGCATGACAACACCGAGCCTACCGGCCACACAGCTTGTGCTGTCATGAGAAAACGTAGCTTACGTAATGCAAAAGCGGGAGACAAGACATGCTGGTATTCACTGGACCCTTTACAGCGCAATTTCGGATGTGCACCTGGACGCACCTTTTATTTCATTCTATAAGTAAACACGTGATATATCAGCACCTAGTCTCTGTTTGTGAAGAGGCTCCATAGGTAGGCAGCAGTTTGGGGTGTCACAGGATTTCTTATCTGGGGGCAAATTTAAGATGCCTGAATGAAACTCTTCCTAGGATTCAGCTAAAATGAGCCGCAATGAGAACAGGCTTTTAAAATAAACTCTTGTGATAATACTGTTCACTGTGATCAAATTTAAATACCCAAATCTATGATTAGATTAATGCTTGATCATTTAGGCACGATCTCTCGTTCTTGTTCGAGTCAAGGACGAGCTGACTAACTCCCGACAGTTAGTACGTACAAGTAATCTTATAGTCGCCATTAGACATTTCTGAGACATCACGCCGAAACAGAGCCACAAATTAATTAATGCACTTAACTAATGAACAGAATGAAAGCACTGGATGGCTTCATTCAGAAGGATTCCAATATCGGTTACTGTCTTCATTTACATTTAGGCAAAAATTAGTGTGTAAAGACCAGCTAGGATTCACGACATGAAAGTGTGTGCTGTTTACAGAGACAGAGAGAGACGTCTCGACATCTCTCTTTCTCTGCTGGGTTTTCATGGGGTTCTTTTGTCCCTATGTAATGCCTGCCATGGCAGCAACCCAGTGCCCTAATGCGGCAACTTCTGCTTACAGCACACACACACACACACACACACACACACACACACAGTAGCAGGACACAAGATCAAACAGATAAAGCTGTACCCAATAATAAACGTCATCCACGCACCAGTATTTTTCGTGTTTCCTGTGTGACATGAAGTCCGGTATAAACAGGTTTAGACTCCAAGCGTGAAGACATTTTTGTAGTGTGCAGAGAGATCTGCAGTCACAGAGTTCACATTTGTTCGAACAGCAGAGCTTCTCCACAGGAAACCCAGTCACACCACCAGCCTTTCCTACAGGAAGTCACCTCCAGGCCTTAACCACTGTCCAGTATGTTTTTCCCCACACACGCTCCAGTGAATGCTGTGTAAGCCCAACAGCTGGCACTCCGGAGGATAAATGTGACAAGGCAAAGATACAGAATAACAGCAAAGAGTCTGTGTGTGGGTGAAAAAAAAAAACAAAAATCACATGACTGTATTTACTCAGAATTTTGTCTGTAAACACAAACATTCAGGGTTAGAGAGGTGAATCTGAACTCATTTTCACTTCAGTGTTCATAAGGTCCTCACTGGTGGAAAAACACAGCACGAATAAAGACAGGACAAATCCGGAGACAAAAAGCTGTGGTATGAAACTGATAAAGGTGTCTGTTTTTTTCCTTGCAATACTACACACGTCTCAAACGATACGCAATCAATAATCTGATGAAAGACTGTAACAATGTTAATATTTAGAGCTGTTTTGGTAGCATTCAGCATTATATTGTACAAACAGTTTGATTTGAAAAGTAGCAGAATGAAAAATGGTAGCTGAGAGGCCACGCCTTCTTTACTTAATCTAACATGCGCAAAGCCACGCCTCCTTTAGGTGAACTGACAAGCACATAGGCTATGCCTCTTTTACTTAAAGTGAAATACTCAGAGGCCACGCCTCCTTCACTTGGACTGACATGCACAGAGGCCACGCCTCCTTCACTTGGACTGACATGCACAGAGGCCACGCCTCCTTCACTTGGACAGAGGCCACACTTCCTTTACTTAAATTGATATGGACAAAGGCCACGCCTCCTTTACTTAAACTGTTATGCATAAAGGTCACGCCTCCTTTACTTAAACTGTTATGCATAAAGGTCACGCCTCCTTTACTTAAACTCATAAGCACAAAGGCCACGCCTCCTTTACTTAAACTCATATGCACAAAGGCCACGCCTCCTTTACTTAAACTCACATGCATAAAGGCCACGCCTCCTTTACTTAAACTCATATGCACAAAGGCCACGCCTCCTTTACTTGGGCTGCAATTTACAGAGGTCACACTTTCTTCACTGAGGCAGCCATAGAGGCCATGCCTCCTTCATAGAGACTAACAGCCACAGAGGCCACGCCTCCTTCATAGAGACTAACAGCCACAGAGGCCACGCCTCCTTCATAGAGACTAACAGCCACAGAGGCCACGCCTCCTGTTTTCTGGGACTGAGGGGCACAGAGGCCACAGGACGTTCACTGGATGTTTCTAAATAGCATTTTAGTGAAGAAATGAGCTCATTGCTATCTGAATTTACTGTTATAGCTGTGACCTAATTGACAATGTTTGTGCAATACACTCCATTTCTGCCACATCGCTGTAATCAGCGAATCCTTACGCCAGCCCTGGAGATGAAAAAAGACGAGGTACCTTGTCTTTGGATAAAGATCCGCAGCAGGGGGTGTGCTCACCTGTGTCGGAACGTCTTCAACAGCAGCAACAACTACCCGTCGTCCAGAGGTACTTACAGTCGCATCGGCTAGTACACCTCCATGTTGGCGATTCGGTGGAGGTTCATGATCAGCTTAAAGAACTCCTCGAATTTGCCAGGCTTCGCTCGGTTCACTGAAAACCTGCGGAACTCTGCACCATACTGCGGGAGAAAGAGAGCAAAGAGCTCACATGAAGCCATCTAAAGCCAATACTGATCATATCATATTGTTATTAATGCTCAGAATTGACGAGTAGTAAATGAGATGTAAATTTGTAACTTTCCCATCATCTGCTAAATTTAGTCAGTTATTTTTCCATACAATGATTCGCTTAAGCTTTTCAAACACAGGATGAGCTGGTACAGCAGAGCGCTGACACCGAGCAAAGTTCTGCTCCATTTAATGGCTGTGTGAAATGTTGTTTAAAACATTTAGGACTGGAAAACAGTCCAGTTAAAGAAAGTGATCAACGGTTGTTGTCGACTTTTGATCTGTGTTATAAAGAAGTCATGTACTGTTTTGTGATTCCAGGAGCCGGCCATGAGGCGTTTGAACAAAAACAAAATCCCCACTTCTTTATTTTCTTTCTGGTCCGTGTGTTTAGTCTTTAAACACTTCAAGAATTTCAAAGCAATTTTAATGAGAGACGGGATATTGTGCTTTTGCACAAGCCTGTGAGGAATTACCAAATATTCCTTACATTTAAAAATAAATAAATAAATTCAGGTGATGCAACTTATGCAGTAGATTTATAGCTAATTATTTTTTTCTGAAAGTCTAACCGTAATAATCACAGTGTGTTTTTAGTCTTTTATAGCAAGTGTGATACTCTTGTGCTAAAGATATCATACTGTTAGCTCGGTGCTAACATAACACTGAAAATCTCAAACCGGGTGCTATGACCTAATACTCAATTACCTGTTTCCTAAAACTAGTAAATAAGTATGTAAATGAGACGATTTTTAAATTCAAACATTTCATATTTAAGACAAACTACATTAAAATCGCATGACGTAAGCAAAGAAATACAAGTTTTCCTACAACAGCATGTGGCAAAGTGCTTTATTTGTGGAAGTGACTTTGTGGCCAAGTGTGGTGACCCATACTCGGAATTTGTGCTCTGCATTTAACCCATCCAAGTG
>CM074959.1:9509811-9524499 GCA_037577455.1 Pangasius macronema | reverse complement strand
AAGTGTGAATACTTGTAATATTTTCCCTGGTCTTAAGATTTTGTTCAGGAGTGTATATAAAGCACAACATGCAAGCGCTGGGAGCTGCAACACACACTGAGAGGGGGAACCCGTTACACTTGGTCACTTGTTTTTGGTATTTAATGTATTTAATCCACTTGAAATCTATGCATATAACGTCTTTTTAATTTGTACATATAAATATGAACAAAACAGTAGGTATTCATATACATAAGTGAAGATATAAATTTTTTAAAAATGATGGGGGGGAGTACTCACCACAAATTACTCATAATCATTAGTTATTAGTATTAGTAGTATATCTGTGTGCTTCTGTTTTGGCAGAGGAGATTTGTATGGAGGAGAGAAACAGAAATGATTGTGGTGCAGTTCATTGCTTATTGTTCTCTGCGTATCTTATGGTCCTGCTGCTTTCAGATCAACACTGCAACACTTTTTGAGTGAATACTGGCTTCTCTCTTACCTTCTTTATCATTGGTCATATTGAGAGTATGTTGTGATATCTTGTGTGGCACCCCTGTCTAGGAATGACTAGTTTGGTTCCATGAACTTTCCACCTGCATGCTGTATTATCAAAATAAATGTATTGACAGTGATGTTTTAGGGATTTTCTTTGGCTGTGTAGATTTTTCCATTCAAATGTTATTCAATAATGTTGAGAACTTTGTAAGGCTCCTTCACCATTAATGCTACTGAAATGTGTGAAACCAGGCGACGTCTTTTATAGTGACAGTTTTATAATAATATGATCAACATTCTTGTGTTGACAAGTCCAATTATTATCTTTTGGCATTGATTCAATAGGTAACTGCAACATACTGTATGTAAGTGTTGATTGTTTTTCCTGTTGATTATGGGAGTACTGCAAACATCATCTGGCACAGCTGGAGTTATTTTGTCTGAACTCAAAAAATAATTCATGCATCAGTTACTTCATTAATAGTTTTAATACTACAGTAGCGCTTGACAAATTATTTATCAATCTAACACTGTTTTTCTTGCAATTGTCTAAAACACAAGCACCACAACTGTACTAACATTTTTTACTTGTTACACTCTGACTGGACTCATGAGCTTCTCTTTTTTTGTGGTAACATACACTAAACACACAACCCCGTATGTGCAGATATGTACAGAAAGATAGTGTTTTTTCACATAGGGGTAAGTATATATCATTCTGTATACATTCTGGTTTATCTGTTTCAGCTGTTGGTCTGGCCTCCTGTTTTAATTCTCAGTCTCTCCTCAAAAATAAAAGCATCAAAATCTTTTTCAAAATCAGTCTGTCTACCATGTTGTGCTACAAAGCAGGTAAGCTGCAAACTAGCTAGATAAATTTCACTGAAGTATCAACAGGTAACTAGCTAGACCTATTAATCAATAAAATAAATCCTGAAGCAAATGCAAATAATCAAACATACCTTTATACTTACAATTTCTTTACAATATTTACCAATCACTAAGATAAAAATAATGAGCTATACTATTTGTGTTAAACTGTTATGTAGATGTGTTATGTTAGGCTACTGACCACTAGCGTAGCTCCGAGCACTCTGTGAGCCAGTCAGGCACTAATATGTTTAAGTTTGAGGTCCTGTCAATAATTACATTTTCAATGATTGACACTTGGTTGTGAGGTTCAGCTGCTTTGAGAGGTCTCTCAAACAACATAGGGAGAAGCCCTGCATCTGGGCAGGACAAACAAAGATAGCATGAAATATTTTTTTCTATGCAAAACCCAAATAACATATTAAATGTGTGGGACCCAGAATGACATATTAAAAGCCTGTTGTCAAATGAGCATTAATGTTATGCATATACCCTGTGGTACTGTGTCATAGAGTTTGCTCAGTAATTGAGGGTTTGTAATGATTAGATGGTAAATGCTCTAATTATAAGAGGGTAACAGTTGTTTCGGGGGCAGTCATGGCATAATGGTTAGATAGCCTGACTTGACTTGACTTAACCTGAAGGTCATGGGTTCGAGTCTCAGGCCGGCAGGGATTGTAGGTGGGGGAAGTGAATGACCAGCGCTCTCTTCCGCCCTCATGCCCTGAGATGAGACCTTTGAGCAAGGCACCGAACCCCCAGCTGCTCCCCGGGCGCTGCAACAAAAAAGGCTGCCCACTGCTCCGGGTGTGTGTTCACGGTGTGTGTGCGCACACTTGGATGGGTTAAATGCAGAGCACAAATTCCGAGTATGGGTCACCGTACTTCACATACACTTTGTTGAGAAAAGAACAAAACTTCATAAGACTTAGATTGTAAACATGAACTTATATATTAGAGAAACTTTTGTTTCAATTATTTATCAATAAGTGCGGATAAGATTCCTGTTGTTTTTTGATAATTTGTACACACAGTTCAAACAGTATTGCAATCAGTGATTCTCAAGGGAGGTCATTATGGATGTAGTCTGAAGCCATCCTATAGCCTCTTGCTCCTGTCCACTGAGGGCTCAATTTGCTTGCTTGGTACTCAGAGACCATCAGTGGTTACTTTAAATTGCCTCCTTGGGAATGGGTAAGTTGGTCAAAGTAATGACTTGTAATAAACATGTTTATCAACGCACTTATTTGTCAGACTCTACCACCTGTTCCCCAAAGGACCAGATATGGCACACAGTAGAGTGTGAACTCAACTACAAGACTGAATACATTTTCTAGTTGATGTCAGAATAATTCATAGAATTTACTATTCATAATGCCTTTGCCTGTTTTGTTTATATTGTTTAATGATTTTTAGCATCATCAAATATGTTTGTCCTATATATGGTCACATTTTTGTTTAATTTGAGAGTTTATTTTTATTTGAAAAGAATTTAATTTCCTGAGCCACTTTTATGTCGTTAATGTAAATGCTGTATTCTCCGGCCACAAGGGGGTGATGCTTATGGGTCTAATATTTTATTTTTGAATTTTTTGTATATTTATTGAATTTCAATAAAGTACAACAGAAAAAGACACAGTCAAATTACATTAAGAACTACAATAATACAAAAAAAGGTAGCCAGGTGGTGGGCTAACATTTATAGAAATAAGTTTAACGAATTGGATATATACTGCCTTAACAGCTTTCTTGTTAACTGAATGAAGAATAGACTTGATACTGTATGTAATTTAATCTCTTGATCAAGAATCAAAACCAAAGGCTTGGTTTTAGTATATTTACATTTATCTATATGATATTTAGCAAAAATGAAAATTAAATGAATAATATAATTATTAAGGGGACATTAGTAAGGCCAAATAAAACATTTTCTAAACACAAAGAAAAAGTGGGATCAATATTATCAATTATAAATCTAGCCAAACCTTTCCAAAGTTTTCTCACATGAGTGCAATGCTAGAATAAATGAAACAATGTCATCAGTCTCAGTAACTGATGAAAGAGCTTGTAATTTTGAATAAATTATTCCTGTTGTGTCCTGCATGTTGTGTTCGCATGGAATGTCAGTTCTGTCTTGTAAGTGTTACACAAGACAGCATTTTTTTGTTTTTAATTTTGTAAAACTTTCCCACACTTTGCTGTACTGACTCCGTTTGGACTCCGACATTTTCTCTTAGCGATGTTTCGTCTTCTAGTGGGCTGCAAACCAGGACTATAAATACTTATATCGAATATAAATTGAGGCTTCACTCAACAATAACCAAATGCAACTGACTGAATAACAAAATACAAATAAACAATTGAGTTCATTAACTGACCATCCAGAGGGAAAACTAACTGATGCAGTCACTGGGTTTAAAAAGTCTTTTTCATGATTTGTTTGAAGCAGAGACTTAACATGTTTGGTTTGCAAAGCCAGTCAAATGAACTTGGTCTTGTTTATTGAAGATTCTTGGTCTTGTTTATTGAAGACACATACCAGACTCTATTCAAAGGCTCTATGTTCCAATAGCACAGTTGTATATTTATGTGTCCTAAGTTTTAAACTTGCCAAACATGCCAAATTTATTGCTATCATAAGCCAAGTTTCCATCTACTTTTGCACTTTTCTGTTATCAACAAAGGGAAAGTGCATGAAAAAGTTGGCGAAATCTGCTGTCTCCCACCTGTTTCCATCCAGTTGGCTTGGATGGAAACAGGTGGGAGACAAAAATGGTGTGTTTGATGATGTCATCTCTAAAAAAAAGCAAATTGTAGTAAAGATTTTGGTGTATCACAAAAGAAATCTGCCGTTGAGCCATTTCCATGCATAATTTTGTGTATATCGCAAATTGTGTACCTTTTCCATCCCACATATCCTCGATTCTTTAATTTCACAAACAAATGTAATTGTACGGAATATCATAAGATGAATCCCATGGGTCTGGGAGACACCATGCACTCTGGGAGGTAGTGGTGAAGGGACACTTCACAGAAAGTCTCTGGCTGCAACGTTTTAGAATGTTACGGCCCACGTTTGAGATGCTGTGCCAATTAATTGGTCCTGATGTTGAGCCCATTGCAGGTTGCCACCATCCACCAGTTTCGACCCGAAAGTGGACTGCCATCGCTCTATTCAACCTGGCAACCTACGCCAAGTATAGAGTAGTGGGAGGAAACTTTCAGGGTTAGTAAAACGACCGTCCATCTATGTGTATATGTACAGCTGTTTGCACAGCTATTAAAGAAAAATGAATGCAGCATTATATTAGGCTGCCAATAGCAGAGGCCAAGGAAATTGCATGCCGTAATTCCTTGGCAGATCTTTTGCCACAGGTTTACGGTGCATTGGATGGCACGCACATCCCTGTTTTTCCCCCGACGGATGAATAAATTCTATCATGTGTCACATTTATTTTTTTTGCACGAATGCGATTTTTCTTGACATAAACTGTTTCTAACTATTTTTTTGCAACATAGAATTGACATAGAATTTATGCACTAAAGTTAAATGAAAAATGATTATGACAACACTTGTGAAACTTTATTGCTAAACATTTCAATGCGCTACACCTTTTTTCACAAAAAAATCTTGGATGGAAATGTAGCTATAGAGACAAGAAAAGGACCATGACTACCTGTTTTTTATAGTGTTTATAACTAGACACCACTATCATTCCAAGCAGCTGTCATTCTGCATCTATAACTGTCACTTGTTTTTCATTTATGCCTTTGGATATTTTACCCCTTCCTGCTGTTAATTAGGAGAACAATAGTTCTCCTAATAATAGAACAATAATTGTTTCAAAACTAAGGACTATGCACGGTCAAAATGACACATTATCAAATACTTGCAATTCTGTCTAATGAGTCATTAAACAAACAATAGCAACCTTGTATAAACATAGGAAGTGAATGAATAAACCTATAAAACAAATATTAAAATAAAACAAAATTCAGCAAGGTGGTAGGGTTGCGGGTAGCACTGCTGTCTCATAACTGCAGGATCCTCAGTTTGATACTGGAATTAGGTGACTGTCTGTGTGGAGCATCTGTGCATGTTCTCCCTGTGTGGGTTTCTTCTGGGTTTTCTGGTTTCGTTCCACCTCCCAAAACCATGCTAGTAGGTGGCTTGGTAAAAGAAAAAAGCCAGTAGGTGCGTTGGTGATGGTAAATTTCCCCAAGCTGTGAGTGTGTGTGCATGATGGACTGGTGTACCATCCAAGTTGTATTCCTGCCTCACACTCAGTAAGTGCTGGATCCACTACAAACCTGATCAGGATAAAGCAGTTACTGAAAGTGAGTGAGTAATATCTACTTCCAACATGGACACCCCTGAAGTCATAGAACAGATTAGACCATGGGACTTTGACCATGGTATGGTTGTTGGTAACAGGTTTGAGTGTTCTGAGTTTATATGGAATGGGATGAAAAACAAAAACATCCAGTAAGTGGCAGTTCTGTGGGCAGAGAAGTCAGAGGAGAGTGGCCAGACTTCTTAGGGCTGATAGTAAAGCTACCATTCAAAGCATTATTAGTAATTATTTTTCCTGAACATTATTTTCTAATGCCTCTGCCTTGAAGAAGGGCTACTGCATTAACTTGTTACTTTATTTCCAAGAAGTGTTAAGTGGGCTCCAGCCCTATTAGGCAACTGTGAATAAACACAAAACCTGTGATAGCATTTCAGGTAGAAGCAGCTATTTTAATGAAACTATTGTGGAAGAGCAAACAGAGAGTAACTTGAGGGTTACGGGCCTTGCTCGAGGGCTCATCAGTGGCAGCTTGGGAGTACTGCGATTTGAAATCAAGACTTTCTGATCAGTAATTGACCATCTTAACTACTAAGCTACCACATAGTAATAGTGCTTTTTGGTCTCCGGCAGATTCACCAGCTGACATTTGCGACATGCATCACAATCCTTAATCCTTCTTAATCCTTCTTAATAATATCCTTAATAATTAATAATCCTTAATTCTTAATCCTTCTTAATAATAGAAAAATATGAGTGGGTTAGTGCAGCATTTGCTGGATTTGCTATCCATCAATTACTTTCACTTGGTTTGTGAAAACCAACTAGACATTTAACCTGCATTTAACCCATCCAAGTGCACACACAGAAGTGAACACACACACACACACCGTGAACACACACCTGGAGCAGTGGGCAGCCTTTTTTGCTGCAGCGTCCCGGGGAGCAGTTGGGGGTTCGGTGCCTTTCTCAAGGGTCGTGGTATTGAGGGTGGCAGAGAGCGCTGGTCATTCACTCCCCCACCTACAATCCCTGGTGGACCTGAGACTCGAACCCATGATCTTCGGGTTCACCTTCGGGTTACAAGTCCAACTCTCTGAACAATAGGCCATGACTGACATGAATTTGCCATTCATGATATTATTGTAATTGCTTTGTATCAGTAACTGATTGTTGCTTGCAGGAAATCAAATGACAGCAGAAAGAAGTTCATGCAAATGCGTGTGCCACATTTGGTATCACTAATGAACTTTACTGTTCATTACTGTTCATTATTTTGCTTTTTGACACATTGTTCACTCGCTATGGGTCTGAAGACTTCCCAGGACCTTTGCGTTACTTTTTACAGGCTGAAGTTATTATTGTCCCACCACTTCTCAATCCACTCATATATGACCTTAAACTTTCAGAGGTGCAGAAGAGGATTTTTCAAAGGCACAAACAGAAGGTAAACATAATATAATGTGATAAAATTATTAATTGTTCCTTTCTATATTGTTTGACTGCGGTCTAATCCATATTCATTAATATAGTATGTTACTGTATACATGGAAACAATATCCCAAGATTCTGCTTTGATCATCATATTATGGGTCATCAGGTTACTAATAACTGCATATGACATGAAGTTGACATGTTTCTGTTCCTGAAAATAACTGTTACCGTACTCACGTGCTGAGATTACCTTTACGTCTTAACTTTAGTACATGATAAAACTTATCAAAAAAGACAATCTTTTAAACAGATTTTTAAAAAAAAACATGATTAATTAAAGAACCTGTTTACACGAACTCTTTATAATAAAAACTTGATTACATATTAGACAGACTTCTATATAGTGTTGCATATAGAGTTCTGTTTTATTTTATTGTCTGATAAGGCCTTGCATAATTTAGATTTTTTTTTAATTAATGAAAACCTATAACCAAAGTTATAGAAGAATGTACCATCTTGTACTATCCTATTTAATAAATAAATTACTAATTAAATCATGTTTAGCACTTTCTGTCAATACAAAAGCAGTTAGTTTAATGAAGCATGTACATGATGGAAACTACTTATAATGCAGAGATTAAAAACAACAAATAATATAAACCTAAATAAATGTGATAAAAAAATTAAATCTTTCATGCCCTCTGGTGGACTCTGGCTGTAAGACTTCTTCTAATATACCATAGAAAAGGCATACAGTCTTCATTATTCAACAGTCAGTGTTATTTAGTTTTTCTTGCACTGAAATTAAAACGATTTACGTATATATTATGGAAGGAATAACACTTGATAGACTATGCTATTATACAAAAATAATCCATGCCAGGGTGGTGTGATATGGCCCAACATGAAGCATATTATTTTCATACAGCAGCATGGTCCAAAGTGTGTTATTCCTCTTATACCCATAGCATCTTGCAAATTTACAGTTGCTGATTACAATTTCTTAATTTATTAATGAATGACACATTGTGCTTTTTAAACTGTTTATAGATTTAAAGTAGTGGAATATTCATGAGACAAGTTAGTTCCTGTTATTACTTACATTACAGCAGCTGTAATAAAAACTCTCTCTCTCTCTCCCTCTCTCTCTCTCTCTCTCTCTCTTGGAGTTAATCAGACAAAACAATGTGTCATGTGACTGAGAACCCAGAAAGCACAAAGTCTCCATTGTGAAGACTCTCCCATGTCTGGAAGACTTATTGATTGTTACAAAGTACTGACATCTGAAACTTATTTCATAAATGTTACCTAATTGTCCCTTTTGAGAAACTTTATCCACATTGATGATTATGTTTTTCTTTGTTAACCACCATGTTTTTAATGCATTTATTCTTAGCCATAGATTATGTGAAGTATCTGCCATGCAAGTCCCTGTGAATGAGGTGGATATTTTTAATGTAATTACTAAAACTACAAATGCATAAAATCCATATCCATATAGCTTAAAATCACTGTGCAAAAACAACTGATTTAATGTGGGTCTTTCAAGAAGCATTTGAAAAATTCCAGTGCTGAATAACAATCCAGGTAGGAACAATAAGTAAAAACATCGATCTGTCTGTATCTAAATTCTGGCTAAAGACTTGACAACACAGCAACATTGCAAGGCTGCTGTGGTTTTGAGGTCTTTTCACAAGCAACTCTTGTAAATGGCAAATATGTGTGCTTAAAATCTAAAAAAGATGCCAGACCATAAAGTAGTGAACAGCTGTGTTCCTGCAAACTTACATGTACAGATAAATACCACATGCACAGAGCTATTTTCGAGTTTAATAAGTAGGACTATTTGCTCAGTAATGAATAGGGTTTTAAGTGGCCAAATTGAAGTGCCCACATTAAAAGGAGTAGATTAAGCAAGCCAATCGAAATTTTTCCCACATGGGAGCAATAAATGTCTAAGATATTCCTAGCAGACATTTTTGCAAATGCTAAGTTTTTTTTTTTTTTTTTTTTAAATAACAATAGAGCTTGTCTCATTAGCCATCTTTTCACTGTGGAGCTTTACCCCAGAATCTTTCAGGAACTGCAGTGCTTCATGTGTTTCTGCTGCATTGCTGATTTCACTGACATCATTTAAATTATATTTGTATAGCACTTACACAAATGACAATAGATGTTGTCACCAGACAGCTTTGGATAAATCGGTACACAAATTTAGATCCTAATGAGAGTCAAAAAAACAGGAATAAACCGTGACAGAAACCAGACTCAAAAGGGAACCTGTCCAATTCTGGGTGACACCCAACAGAGAAACTATAAATAATTACTGTATGCAGGTGTAGAAGAGTAAACACAAACAGTACTAAGAGCATGTTGTGAAATAGAGTACTTGGATGAGCGCAGGACAGTCTTTACTACAGCAGAAGTTATTAGGTACAAATCTACGTTTTCCAGGTGAGATTATCCACTAAAGCATGAAAGAAATGAGACTTGGACATAAACTGTTTTTGGGAAGAGCAGATTGCTGGGTACCCATGTGGGATCATCCACAGCAGCACAAACTGAGTCACAAATGCACAAGTTCCAAGCAGAAAAAAAGTTTTCAAACAGTGTGGCAAGAAAACTTTTTTTTCTGATAGTCAGTAGATAGTCGCTAATTTTCCTAACCTGTTCATGAAGGATATTGGTAAAAGTAGTTTAGAGGTCATAGACTTTGGCAAAGAACCAAAAGGTCAAGGATTCAAGCCTCACCAATAAGTTTCCCTGAACATTCTCTTCTTTAAGAAAGTATATCTACCAATTGTATATTGTGCAAATAAAATCTATGTCATCTGTTATAGTGGACTATCTGAATCTTTGAGATTTTGCAAATGCTTACATGAAAATTAGAAGCATCGTGACTACACTGCATGTGTTTGAGATCAGCCCTTTTCACCACTGTGATAATTTGTTGCAGCCCCGTCATATGACATATTGCTATGAATCCCCTACACAGTGGGCTTAATGAATGTGATTAAGAACAGCAATGCTATTCATGCAACTGCATAATGTGATTTTGACCTGGTCATCCAGATTCGAAGTCACCAAATTGGATTCACTCCTCCCTCCCAAATATGAGAAAATAAAACAGTCTAACCAGAATGTTAGGCCAGTTGAAGTGTTACTACATGAAGAGCAAGCATGAAACCTCAGAGTGCACTGCTTCTCATTCTGCTGGTCGTCTTAGCACTGCACTGTAAGTTTTGTCAACATGCTTTGATTTTAATTTAATACACATTTTATGACTGGACTTTATATATGTATATGTTCTGTCTTTCATATTTTGCATAGCTTTGTGTTGCTGTGGGTAAAAGTTCAAATGAAATACAATAAGGAGCAGGACATTTTTCTACTACTACTACTACTACTACTACTTTCTTAATTTCTACTACTATTTTTCTACTGCTTTGATGATGATGATGATGATGATGATGATGATGATGATGATGATCTACTAATAATAAAAATAACAATAATAATAGCATTTAATTTCTAAACACATTTCAGAGTACTCAAGGACACTGTACAGATACAACATAGATCATAAAAAGAATGCAATCATTTAAATTATGCCACAGCGCCGTTGAGTTCTTAAAGTGGTGAGTGTGGTGGATTCATTTTCTATAACAGCAGCACTGACATTAGTTCCATTTGTAATACAAATAATATGTTTACATAATAGTCTCACTCTAATATTCTAACAAAAAAAATGTATAATCATTATGTATACGTATAATCAGACATATAATCAAAAGTATAATGTGATGTTTATTTAACATTTCTGTAAGGAGTCATAGGCGTCAGAGCTTTGTAATGGCTTTCTAACACTGGAGACAGAGGAGTTTATGCATTAGAGTTTCTTAGTAACATAGCAAGCTGCATTTTCTTATATCAAGAGAGAGAATGAAGAAAGGTGGGTGAGGGAGCAACTACGAAATAACTTTCAAAAATGTAAGTGATTATAGGAACTAGCATGTCTCACAGTTCTTCCAAGACATTAAATGTATAAAGATGAGACATTTCATTCAATAATAAATAAAAAATTGTAATTGCAAAATCACTGTAGTATAAGAAGAATCCAACACTTCGATATGTGCAGTTATAGGAAATTAATCCATGTTGGGTTGGTAACAGTAACTCCACTTTGTGTTGGGCCATATCACACCACCCCAGTGTGGATTATTTTCCTATAACCGCACGCCATCATGTATTTTTTTCCTTACTTGTGCTATGTCCATAGGGTTAAAAATGAATGTCATTTGATTTAAGCTAAAGGAAATGAAGCTCTGTCGTTCCCTTGGAGCTGTGCTGCCCTCAGTGGAGTTTGCAGACAAGGAACATGTCTGCCTTCAGAACTCTACTTTGGACCGTTAGGCTGTGGGAAGGGATTTTTGTGAGTATCTTGTTTATGATAGTCATATTCATTATATACATTGTCCATATCACAAAGATCATTTAGGCATAAGTAATACTGCCATTTCTTTGAACTGTCACTATGTACTGTGACGATGTTTCGTTTTTTTTTTCTTGCCAGATGCTGTGTGTCTTATTTCCTATGACTGCTGAAAATTAAATTAGAAGGGGGTGAAGTGCTGCCCATCATGTGAATTTAATAACAATCATTCCTGCAATAAACAAGCCTTTTAAATGAACCAAATGTGTGCGTGTGAGTGCAAATTGTCATTTTCAGCAGCTACTATTATTGTTATATGGCATTGCTGATTTAAATTATCCAGTACGAAGTATGTATGTCTTAATCTAGACTTATTATAAGGTCATAAGTTATTTGGAAATATAAACATATATATTAAATACTTATATGAAAAAATGGATGATATGTAATCTCATGGAAACCTGCATGACATTGCTTTGGAGTCATATTGCATTCATAACTCTTCATATTTTTTTAATAAGCCTCACAGCCTCTTAACACTTTAATTAGTGTCACATTAATCACAGTTGTGTTTCGTGATAATTTTAGATTAATCAAAAACTACTGTGAATACTGTTGATGTGAATTTTCGGTAGATGAACAATGGAAAAAACCCACAAACTTTAACTAAACGACAATAATAAATAAGTGCCAGCTGTTGGTCCCAGCTGTTGGACAATAATATTTTAGAGGTTTCAGTTAAACAGATTCTTTATTGGAATATCATGTGTCCTGTTAAACACAAAGAAAGAGATGGACATTTTATAAGTATGTTACTCAACACCAAAAAAATGTGGCTTCAAGTCTTACCATAGTAATAAATTATCTCCTGTGACCAAGCATCAACAAAAAACAAACAAAACAAAACAAAAAAATCTTTATTTTGCATAAAGAGTTGTGGAATTTTTGTCAGGCCTGGTGTACATAATAGAATAGTGAACACGACATATACTTTGAAACCATGAACAATATCAAAGCACACTATGTGCTAGTGAGTTGCCTTTTTACATTCTATATCCAAATGTGCTTATGGAAAACAATGTCTTATACTTTAATATTTAATGTCAATACATGTGGTTCAGTATTCTTGGATTATGAGGCCATGTCACAGGATCTTGTGTCTCCCTAATGTATGTAACATTTCATGCTGTTCCTGTAATTATAATTATAATACCTATTATAAAGCACTTTAGCAAGAAAAACGTTTTCACCTGAAAAATGGACGACTGATGTAGACTACTGTATATAAATATATTTTCTTTATTTTTTTGTCCAAACAGGTCACCTATATATGATTGAGTTTTACACAGATAAACAGCCAGCATTGCAAACAAAATCCATCATAATGCTTCCATTGCTTCCAATTTTCAAGTTTATGATAGAGTATATGATTAAATATATATGTAAACGAAGCACACTGCTTAAACCCTCAGGTACTTGTAGGCTATAGTAATTATATAGTGATTTTCAACCTAGGTCACAGGTTCCCAAACATGGGCCTGGAATACTCCCTGTCCTCTACATTTCCCTGCTCCCAACACACCTCATTCACCTGTTAATTAGCTAATTAACAGTCCAATTTGAGTTGAACTGGAGCAGGAAATACAGTAAAATAGAGCAGGAAATACACCAAAACATGCAGGACAGGAGATACTGCAAGGCAGGGAACCTGTAACCTGTGGCCTAGGTAATCCTCAAAATGCACTTTTATAACATTTTGCATAGTGTCACTCATCTGACATTTTAAAATCTAAAAACCAGTGTGTACATTTTGAATCTTAGTAATGATCTATTTTTATTTTTAACTATACACAGACAACTCCCGAGTTGGGTTGAGGAGACAACCTGGCTTTTCCTGGTTCTCTGGTTCAAGCCTGAGCTTGGGTTACAGTCTGTGTGGAGTGTCACATGTTCTCCCAGAGTCTGTGTGCTTCGTCTGGGTTCTCTGGTTTCTTCCCACCTCCCAAAAACTGGGGTGGATTGGCTACACTAAATGTACACTACTACCCTACCTGTGAATGTGTGTGCTAAGTGTCCTATTGACTGGTGTCTCATCCCGGGCGTATTCCAGCCTTGTGCTCAGTGCCCCTGGGGCAGACTCCGGATCCATCTCAACCCTGATCAGAATAAAGCAATACAATATAAAGAGTGAATGAATGTTTTATTATATAAATAGAATTAATGTATGCAAAAACTCACAGCCTGCAATACGCAAATAAAAAAAAAAATACAGTATTTGAAAGTATGTATTTTCTGGTCCGTGGGTTTACCACGGAACTGGCAACACTGGTCTCCCCCTCGACAACCCACGTGATCGGAAGTAAATAAAGTTCCCGCGTTGTTTCGTACGGGGAAGAGTGTGTTTCCAGGGTGATCAACTTTGTGCTACCATGGATGATCTTTATTTAGACAACATTGACGAATATGTTAACGATCAGAATAAAATTGTAAGTTCTACATTGCATTTTTTAGACGCATGATCGCTTTTCGTTTGGGATAACTTCCGTTTATTAGCCTAACACTCGAGAAAGCTAGCTAGCACTGCAGTGAAGTGTGGTAACGCCATGAGATCTGACAGCAAAGTCATACTTCATCTTGGTTATTTAAATGAAATTTGCACGGAGGAAAAATATTGTATTTAATTTTGATTAATAATGGCGTTACTAGCTTCTCTGCATATGCAGACACAACTGATTGAGATGTCTAGTCTAGTCAGGTTTTCTACGTCTGCATGTGTTTTGCATTAAGTAGTCCCAGAGATAGGGTTTTCACTAGTGTAATGGGTTTTGGATGTTACCAGTATATTTCTTCTGTGTGCTTTTCTGATTCGTCACCATTATGTAACACTTCTAGGGGGTCTAATATAGTATTACAGTTTTAATCAGTTTCAATCCATAGCCCTAGAATAGTAAGAATATACATATGCACCAATCTGCCATAACATTATGACCACCTGCCTAATATTGTGTTGATCCCACTTTCGCTGCCAAAACAGCTCTGACCTGTCGAGGCATGGACCCCACAAGACCTCTGAAGGTGTGCTGTGGTATCTGACACAAAGACATTAGCAGCAGTTCCTTTAAGTCCTGTAAGTTGTGAGGTGGGGCCTTCATAGATCGGACTTGATGGCCAGCACACCCC
>CM074959.1:9482597-9495718 GCA_037577455.1 Pangasius macronema | reverse complement strand
CCTAATGATGGCCTCCTTCACTTGCATTGAGATCTCCTTGGACTTCATATTGGTAGCTCCAGTCGAACAGCTGCCAATTGCTAACTCAATACCTGATAAAAACTCCAGACCTTTTATCTGCTTCATTTGTCTTGATTGTCTTTATTTGTCTTGACATCTTGATTGTTTTATTTTAAATCCATTGTGGTGGTATATAAAGGCAAAATCACAAAAACTCTGTCATTGTCCAAATACTTCCAGACCTAACTGTGTACACACACACACACACACACACACACACACACACACACATATATATATATATATATATATATATATATAAAAATTTTTTTTTTCTCTTGTTTTGTTCCATTCAGCGTTTTTGCCCAGTGTTTGAGTTCAGCTCAGCTCTCTTCCTTTTGCCCAGCTACACAGATGTGGAATGTATTTTTCAGCCCAGGTGGAATAAATCAATACACATTTTTAAAAATATATCAAGTGAATCCACATTATTCAGTTCAAACTCACCTCGGGCTATCTGCTAAGCCAAAAAATATGAAAGTGTATTACTGCAGGAGATTTTGCTACAATGCCATTTTGATCAAAATATAACCTAAATTATCATTTTGGCATATCTGTAGTTCTTGGGTATTATCCATCCTCCACACTGCTTATCCTACACAGGGTCACAGGGGAGCCTGGAACCTACCCCAGGGGACTTGGGGCACAAGGCAGGGGACACCCTGGTTGGCGGTGTACTTCGGAAATGCCAGTCAGGCTACAACATGTCTTTGGCCTGGGGGAGGAAACTCCTGAAGCATGGGGAGAACATGCAAACGTGTTAACCACTAAGCCACTGTGCCCCCACTTGGGTATTTAATACAAAATTAAATATTAAATATACTCTTCATGTTTTGGAATAATTCTCATATATTTACAGTTAATTCCTCATGGCTTTTCTTTCTTTTCTTTTCTTTTCTTTTCTTTTCTTTTCTTTTCTTTTCTTTTCTTTCTTTTTTTTTTTTTTTTTTTACAGATTTGTGTATTAAAGTGCCTTTACCATAATTACTTTGTTCTGTTCATCTAAGCTTTTATAGTTAAAGCCCTTTCATAAAAACTAAATCAGCATGTAAATTGCTATATAAATAAAGATGATTACGTGAGGAATAAAACACTTGGGGCCTACTGCTATAGGAAAATAATCGCCTCATCCAACACAAAACACTTTTATTACTGTAACCACACTGAAGTTGTCTATTTTCCTATAACATTCCAAAGTGTTGTATTCCTCGTATACTACAGCAGTTTGTCACTGCTAATCTTTTTAAAGAACATGTCACAGTTTTTCTCCATTTAGAGTTACATTAAAATTAAGTTAGCTCCTGTTATCAGGCACGTTATAGTAGCTATGATCCAGCCTCACCAGCCTCTCTTTTTTTTCTTTTTTAAAATTAGCTAGTGTAATTTTACTAACTACACTTTTAAAATGATTGTTTCTCCATTACATAACCTCATAAAACAATTAATCCATGTTTCATATTTATAAAACTGAACTTGCTTGCTCCAGAATCCTTTTTTTTAAATTAGAGAGCAGTGATGTTCTTAACACCAAGAAAATGATAATAAAACTAATAAAATAGTGTTTCATAATAAAACATTATTAAAACACTATTAATACAAATCTGAGTTATGATCAATTCCTAAAATCTGCCTCTCATTGTGTACAAGCAAATCTGTGAAGTAAATTATTGTTTACTGATTGAAAACAGATTTTTGTTTTTTTTACACATGGTATTCTGACTTTGTGATATAATCAAATTTGGCTTGAGGAAGATTTCTCTCTGTCCAAATTGGAAAAATATGTATGACATGACTTGGAAATGTGGGAGCATATCTTGCTTCTTCTAGGATTCTGGGAGTGCAGTGTTGAGCTATTTTGGGGTGTGAGTGGGAGGGTGTTGGATCTCCACATCTGGAATAATCTTTGCAAATCAGAAGGTCAGAGGTACTTTACCATTTTGGATCAAGAAATGAAGTTTTTAGATGGTTTATGAATATCATCAAACACTGTGCATGCAAGTTCTGATTGCACCTCAAACACTTCGGTTCTCGTTCATCAATGTGTCAGTGTGAGTGCGATGCCCATTCATCATAATCCTTTTGATATGACATTTATGTGGAAACTGTAGGCTGGTTTTCCACACTTTTCCTTGCAGAGGCTATACAAACAAATTTCACTCATTTTAGTGCAATTAAGCCACTAATTTGCAGTACAACTGACAGCACTTTTTTTATATATTCAACCAAATGTTCCCCCTTTTCTCCATCACTTTATTAAATTTGAGTGTTCTTCTGTGACCCTCTAACAGTGGGGATCACTCTGAAGTGTTCCTGACATGTAGCTCGCTACTGTCTGTACTTCCTTGGCATGAATCTGATCACCAGCGGAAGCGATCAGGGCCCGACTTAATGAAGCAGAGTGAGGGAACATAACCAAAACAGCACTCTTAAAAGATTTCAGAAGTATTTTGATGGCATTCATTTGAGGGTTCCTTGAACACCTTAATCGGCTATAAAAGCAAACACATCAGAGTTAATTGCCTTATAGCCCCGGTTTGGCGCCCTTTGAGTCAGAAGGCCATCTAATTGATTTGCAATGCTTCAGTTCCTCGATGTCTGTGAGGCACTACAGAGTTCAGCAGCTCAGGGCTAGAATTTTTACATACTTATTCACAGTTTTTTTTAAACACAGCACCATACACTCTTAGAAAAAAAAATCTCTTTGGTTTTCAGATTGCTTCCTAAAAGGATTCTACTTGAAACCCTTGATGAAACACAGAGTGTTGTTACCCTTATGGAAAAATCACATATATTTCAACTGATCATAATATTTTTGCATGTGATTATGTGAGTCATTTGTGATCACATGCGAAGGTGCATTTCATTGTGTTATGCCCTGAAATTGCATGTGAACTCATGTAAACACATGGGATCATGCGTGAAGAATAATAATAAAAACACATGCAGAACATGCGAAAAAGTCCAAAATGTATGAAAAAGGTGTGTCTAAAACCCACATTTCTCATGAATCATTTTCAAGATGGCCTTGAAAGGACTTTGTCAGACCTTTGTCAGACTTTTGTTAGACCTTTGTTAATTGGGCAGTATGGTGGCGCAGTGGGTAGCGTTGCCGCCTCACAGCACCAGGGTCCCCGGGTCTGCCCAGAGCTTGGGTTACAGGCTGTGTGGATTTCCTCTTGGTTCCCTACTCACAAAAACATGCCAGTAGTTGGATTAGTTATACTTAATTGCCCCTAAGTGTGAATGAGTGTGGTGTTCTTTGAAGGATTGGCATCCTATCCAGTGTGTACTCCCACCTCTCACCCAGTGTTTCTGGGATAGGCTCCAGTGCGACCCTGACCAGGATAAAGCAGTAACTGCAGATTAGTGTCACATATATTGTTTTTTTAACCTTTAGGTTTCCTCTCTTTATCATTGCTATAGCAACAGAGATGTCAATATTGTTAGGTCTGCTACTGTTGAATGTCTTACCACTGGAAAGGAGAAATCCTTCATTTTTATAGCATGAAGACTCAATAAACAGCTTGTGTGTTGATTTAATGACTGTGTTGAACCTACATGCTGTAGGACTGTAAATATTGTTGAACGGATAATTTATTTCCTCCTGACGAGCACATCTTTGATATTTTTGACTCAACTGTATGAGATTTAACTGAGATAACTGAACAATTCCTTTTCTGCAGTAATGTTTTAAAACACAGAACACATTTCCCACACTTGGATGTTAAGGTGCAACTAAAAACCTTTCTCTATGTAGATTGAAGGCTTTAAGATGGCTATAACACTGGTAGTAAGCCTGAGTAGGAACACTCACACAGAGAACTGACCCTTCTGCTTGATTTATACCCACTGACTGCCCCCAGCTGTTCAAATTGCCAGAGCCAAGACTAAGCATGCATAGCGGAATTGGCCAAATGCTATTTAGAGGGAATTCAAAACCAACCTCCATCCAGCGATGAAAAGACCATGCAGATGCCAAAGATGGCAATGCTTAAAATCAAGTTTGTGCTCTAGCAGCAAGTGTTGAACGTTGAACTTGGGGCAAACTCATCAAACTAAATATAATACAGGTATAAAATGTGTAACATTAGATTCCTTATCAGACATTAGTTTTTTTTTTTTTTAAACCAATGTTCAAATTAAACACAATGCATTAAATACACACGTAGCTCGAAAACCAAAAGTGTTAAGGTTGAGCATTGCATTCTATCATGAAGTTACATCGATGGCATAATAAGACTTATGTGAGGCAAGCTAATACACACACACACACACACACACACACACACACACACACACACACACACACACACACACACACACAGTTTAGGCAGCTGCTTTTGTGATTTAAAAATTTGTTAAATGTTTCATGTCCTTAATGCCCTACTGGCTTCATGCTGCGTTTCCTCTGAATACCAAACATAGTAAACAGAAAAGTTTGTTGAAACTAAAAAATAAAACACTAAACTTCCAGTTCTGTCATATGTTATTTTGTGTAAACTGTACTGCCTGTGTAATGTGTGCTTAGTCTATCTACTTGTATTTTCTCCTCCAAAGGCATTTCAGGTGAAAAAAATGATAATAGATTAAATAAACTTGTTCACATTCATTACACCCGTGACAGTATTTCACATGAGCATTCTCAATCAATGCTGATGATGTGTTACAGATGTGTCAGAGAAGCGGGCTGAAATATATCAGCACAAATGGAGATCAAATCTAAGGGGAATTCTTCTTTGTATAATCGCCTGACATGACTGTTACTTGTAAGCTGCATGGATCTACAGTCTGGGCTAGAAAGGGATCAGCTGTGGCTTTGCTTCTTCATACCATCTTACAACTGCTGGTGGTACTGTTGTGCTCGATTCCACAAAAGTCCAAAATAATCCACCGTAAGATATTTGGTAACAGCAAATATCTGTTAATCCACATCTGCTGTGGATGTCAAAATTGAAAAAAAATTGATGTCTTTTTTATTTATTTATTTATTTTTTTTTACAATTGGTGGGGGCTTAGGGGTGCTTAGCCTTGCTAGCCTATTTATACCAGCCGCCCCTGGCCCACAGAGTCTCCCTCTGAGTCACTCTGGAGAAAACAAATTGCCAGAAAGTGCCAGATCCAACAGCCAGTAAAAATAATTCACAGCTTCATTGTGTGACCATTAAGGTCTTCAACTGAAGGGCTTCTGTTGCAAAATATTTTGTCAGGCCTTCAGTGAGAGATGAGCAGCGCTGTCTGGCACTATGTGTGAGTCCAGGACAATGACTCATTGTGCTCGGGGAGGGAGGAAAAGTGGGCTTTTGGGGTTCAGAGAAAAGGGAAAGTGGATATTACTCTTTGAACTTCTCCAGTCTGGGTCCGTGGCCAGGCCCAGTTCACTGTGAACAAGAATGGATTATCCTCCACCTGGTGACCCGAGCAAGGATGTCGACAAGCAGCTGACAGGCCACGTCCTCGGCTTGGCTTCAGGACGACATCTCCATTAAACTAACAATCCTCTGGGAATTTGTTATTGAAATCATGTCAGTTGCCTCTGCCATGAAAATTGCACTGTACTGTGATGTGCCACAACAGGTGGCTAAAAGTCTGTTCATTTGGTAAACTTTACAATTACTAAATTTATTAGTGATTGCATGGTTCAAATAAGACAGCCATATATCTTAACAAGGCCTGTCTTGTTCTGTATTCTTGGAAAAATCTGACCTACATTTATATCAAATTAACAGAGCTCTCTTGTTGCACTCATGCTGTTAGACTACCACAACCCTTGAGAAAACAAACTATAACACTGTAGCACAGGCCAAAATTTTAGAGGAGAGCCACAAATCCTAAAAATCCTGAAGTGCCTTCAATGGTTCATTGTCCAGCCAGAACAGCTTATGTAAGAACACTTGCCTCTGGTCAGAAGTTCTCACATTTAATTTCTCTACCATGGTATAAAAAATGTACTGTGCATACAGGCATAATGTACTTATTGACCATTCATTAATACATGTTTCCATTTCAGTCAAAATGATATCTCTTTTTAATTACAATAAATATTAACATTCTTTTTAGTATTAAAATTATTTAATGGGTTTATAACTAATGACAGTGATAAAAAGGTGGCCTACATCAACTTTATGAAAGCATCCTGGCCAATAATCTGCTTACATTCCTACGTATACTTCTCTTTAATAACTGTACACATACAGTGATCGCTTTGTTTGAATCACATCCACAAGTTTTTCCTTAATAAAAAGTAATATTTCCATACTTCCCTTTCTTGCTTCAGAACTGAGACATCTGTATGTGTTTACTTTCCCTTCTGTATTTTGACAAGACCACACTATTTACTTCACTCCAGTTCAAGGCCTCTACAAAAGCTACATCTCACTTGGGACAGCGAAGTTCTTCTGCCTGTATCTGTTTTCCACTAAAACACATTGTGTGTGTTCTGTTTTGTGTTCTGATAATAAAAGAGGTGTTGGACGCTGAGCTGATACACTGTTCCAGAGCAGAGGGGACACTCGGAGGACTAAGACGTGCAAAGAATGTCCAGCTGATCGGGGTTTAAGTACTTCACTACCTCCTTAATGCCATCTTCACAGGTCCTGTTCCTACTGAAGTCTTTCTCCTTGTCTTCTTCCTCTTTAAACTTTCTCCAAGCATCTGAGTGAAAAAAATATACACAAACTATAACACTAATCAGTGACAGAGGGCTGTGATGACGTGAGTTACTGTTACCACCCTGTAGTTCATTACTGTATTACCTCAATTTCTTTTACAATTACACTTTATTAAATGTTTTATATATCGAAATACACATCATACAGTTTATCCATTTAAAGTTATATTTAATGTTATATATATTTAATGGAAATTAGTTCAAACAATTACAGACTTTTTTTTTTGTTTTTTTAATTTCGCTTATGTGGAGCAACTGCCATACAAATCCATGTGTAAGTTGCTACTATAGAAATGATAACTTGATAGAATGAATGCATTCGTCTAAATCTGTGGTTTGCCTGACAGAGAGCATTGCCGGCAAAATTGCTGTTAAAGATAATTAATCAAGACTTTTTTGACCAACCAGAACTGAGAATTTAATTGGTCTAACATTAAATAATCTACACTGCCGAGTAAGACAAGGCTTTGTAACAAGCTTGCTTAGTGAGACAATAACTAAGATAAGAAATCACATTAAATCTTCACATTTTAAGCAAAATGTTCAATTTCCTTTCATATACTGCTGTGTCTGTTGTTACTGCCCTGACCTGCAGGTGCCCCAAATGAGCCCCAAATGTTCCACTTTATTACACATTTCATACACGTTCACTATGTACTTGTACGTGCAGTTCAACTGCATGTACTTAAAAGATTTCCCCCTGAAAACCATTTCTTATCTCTCAACTTTATCTGTATTATGTTTCAAAGTGCATGACATTTTTCACACATGAATACACCTAACACAGCATTAACATAACATAATAAAGAAGAAAGGAGGAAAATAAAAAAACTCACCCTCATCTAATGTAGTCAGTAGAATATAATTCTCGGGATGCTCTATAAGGTCCTTTTTTTGAACATCACCAGTTTCCATCAAATGCAGTACCCCTAGAAATATTAAAAATCATTTACTTCCATCTACTTAGCTTCTAGTTTTTACTGTAGTCTCTAATTTATGTAAAGGAATAGTTACTAAAGAAATAGTACTATTAAAGGAATAGTTCAGTGAAATGTACACAATTTCTCCCTCTAGTCAATCAGCCATGTAAGACATGCTTGATGTATAAATTTACTTCTTTATTACTGCATCATAGTTACGAGGCTAATGTAGCTAACCAGTAACATAAGTCTATGACCTTGTTTACGCTTGGACTATCCACACAGAAATAAAAGTGTAAATGCACCCAAGGTCTGAGATGCATTTCACGTTAGAAATGTAAATACATCAGTCTATCCAAGACACAGCTGACACCAAAACCTCTGCGAGTAGCTGATGCACATGCTCCATTAATGTTGGTGCCTTTCCAAATGTTAGGAATATCAATGATGCTGTAACCATCTTATTAATAAAACAACTAAACATGAGGAGCAAATTTGAGCGCTAGCATGTAGTCCAGCAATCAGATTTGGTGAATGGAGACCCATTTTAAAATTCTATCAGAATACAATGCAGATACAAGAGGCAAGAAATGACCAAAAAGAAACTGGGTCTGTCTCAGCCAAAATTTTTCTGTTTCTGTCCAAATCTTCACATAATTGCTTCAAATTACATCACTAAGGTGTATATAACCATAATCTCAATTTTAAATAAACAATATCATAGGATAGCAGATAAATGTAAAAATATATTGGAACTATATTATAATCTACATTACTTAGAGTTTTCATCTGTAATTCCGGCTTTAATCTCTGGGAGGAGGTGGCTAGGTGGTGGAGCGATACCAAATTGTGCTAAGTTGTACATTAAGGCTGAAACCATAACATTACAGCATTCACTTTGCTGGTAGGAGTGGCAGGTGTTCATATTCTTTACCGTCTACTGTTTTCCATACTTGAACCTCAACCTCAGTGGCTCCTTGTCTCTCAATGGCGATTTTTCTCACTGTGTCTTCCACATGAGCAGAAGATGAAGATTCAACTTTATATACCAGAAGACTGTTATTGTCCTGTCCCAGATAACACTCCGTCCTATTGTTCTCAGTCTTACTCTCTGTCAGATATGGAAAAAAATAATACAAAGAAATGTCAATATGTAAAACATCCAGGGACATATACTGTAGGATTTACCATGAAAGTGGCAGATGGGCAATAAACTGAAGGGGTGTTATGTTACCTGGGCAAATTTTACAGCATTTTCCATCTATCTTAATTGGGTGTTTGCATGGGTACTGGTTGGGGCAGGTGAGGCGTCTACATTCCTGAAGGCCATCTCTACAGGTGCACAGGATGCACTCCAGAACTTTCCCCAGCACAGGGTGCCACACGTCACCATGGGAGTAGGTCTTCCCACTGTACGTGCAAGCTTAGACAAACGACTGTGAGAAAGTATTGGCTCCAAAAATATTTTGACTGCAGTATGCTCTGCGGTATGTTTGTATTTTTCAAAAATTGCACATTCACTTGTAAGTCTAATTGAAAAGACCATATACAATGTTAGCTAACTTGATATGGGTCTTTCATGAGGGTACAAGTTCACTCACTTTGTCTTCAGTGGATAATCTCACATATATAATGGAGATTTGTACTTAAGAACTCTTACTGTAATCATAAACTATTGTCATGTGCTCATCCCAGGATGCTTATTTATAGCCTGCTAATGATGTATAATCTCACTATCAGGTGTCACCCACGAAAAGATACAGTATGTTCCCTTTTGGGTCTGATTTTTCTCAAGGTTTCTTATTCATGTTGTTTTAGAGTTTTTATTTGCCCCTGTCTCCTCTTGCTTGCTCATTAGACATCTAAATCTAAAATCTACATCCAGATTTCCATAATGCCGCTTTGTGACTAATTACGTCTACTGATAAAAGCGCTATGCAAACAAAATTGAAGCCTATATATGAACTTAACTCACAACCATCAAGCATTTCTGAGTAAGCAACTGGACCTCAAATGTAGTTTAATCATAAGTTCTCTCAGAAATAATGTAATGCTAGCTAATGCTAGCTACCTGGCGGAGAAACCATGTCCACATTTCCACTAATGACGTCAAAGACACACCATCTACTGTATGTACTGCAATCCTAGACTCTGCAGACCCTGCTTACTGTTTCAGCTAGTGATCTTGTGGAGCTCACCTCTCTGGTGTTTACGCTGTAAGAGGATCTTCACTGTGGTATCAGCCGCTCCTTTAAGGTGCAGTGTTTGTAGGTTAAGGCCTCTTGGTGAGCCTCTAAGTGCGGCCGGTGTGACTCGTGTGGCCCGGTTCTTCACCTGCTCTCCAGTGCACTGATCCACAGAATGCCTCTTTGGTTTGAGGAGATAATAGAGAAGATGTTGGGTCTTTGTAAATGACTCATAGCCAACTTCCAATTTCTAACTGAGTTGCCCCATCACAGGACAGCTAATTTTAACAAAAATGAATGTGCTTAAAAACATTCAAAACATTTCTTTAAACTGAGTCTTGGACACAAGAATGTGAAGTTTGGTGCTCCCATTTAAATCTTTACACCACTGCATAGCTTTATATTATTCTGTTTTATGGTTGTTAACTGCTTTCATTCCCAACCATCCATCCATCCATCCATCCATCTCTTGAATTTCAAATCATTCATGCTGACTCTACTACAGGGTTTTTCAATCTTTTCTGCAAAAGCCTTGTGTGGCTGCAAGTTTTCATTTCAGCCAAATTGGAGGAACACTTGATAGTTGATTAGAGACTAAGCTGAACTGATTAAACAAGTGTGGCTCAAGATTGAAGACCCCTGCTCTACTGTATGCATGCTGTGACATATGTATAGTCTTAAATTTCACCGGGAAATCATACAGCAGATCAGAAGGCTATGCAGAGCTGAGTAATAGCTAAATGATAAATGATAGGGGTTGACATCCATTTTTTCTGGTAATTGATTGGCCTGGAATCAACACATACTACACTGTGGATAATTTATTATGTCTAAGTAATGATGCGCTATTAGCGAAGAAACAGCAAGCTATTAAATAACAAGAATACGTACTACTCCTCGGTTCAGTTGCTGTCTTCCATCGTCATGTGAATTGTCAGGTGGACCCTCTGATCATGTCAGAGAAACAAGAGTCACATTGCCTCCTTAAATCTGCTTGAAAACTGCAAGTACTAATGTGCCAAATTTACAGAAAATCAATAAATAAGACGTACTTAATACGAATTAAATGAACACAACTTAATCGTAATAATGATCACCTTTGCAAATGAAGCAGCATGTATCTGGAACAGAGATGGGTGAAGAGCATGTGATGGGCTGGCAGGTTTTCAATGCACAAAAAATATTTCCACCCTTGAAGGCCAAGAAAGAAAAGACAGACAAGTGACAATATAGACACACTAAAGTAAACTGATGTAATCCTCATTTTACCGCATTACATCCTGACCTTAGTATTATACATCCTCTCTGGATAAAGAGCTGTTGGAGCATCAAAATTTTGATTCCAGCTAGCAAAACTCTAAAGTACTGAAATCTACATTCAACAATTCAAACCTGCAGCTCAACAAGAGCTACAAACACGCATCCTAATAAGTTATCATTTCTACAGTAACAACTTACATAGGGACTTATATGGGGGACACGCCACATAAATGGGTTTTAAAAAAAGCATGTGTAATTTTTGATATTTTTTTGTAAGAAGAGATTTATTTAACATTTATGAAATGAGCCTCTTGTGCTAGTGCTTTGTAACAGTCAGATTGTAAGGCTGTAATTGTAAGTCTCCCCCACAGGTAAGTCTTGAGGACAGACAACTTTGCACTTCGCGGTTTCTCAGTAATATGAAGCTGTATTTTTCGTCTTATTAACTTAATAAGAGCGAGAGAGAAAAAGGAGGCTGCTGTGGGAGTGACTGTTTATAGCTGTTGAATAATGAAAATGATAATGAAAGTGATTACAAGAAAAAAAACTTGTTTGCATAAACTTGTTTATGTTACATTTAATCTTTCATGCATTAAATATAACAAATATTAGGAAGTTTTATTCTTTCATTAATAAAAAAATTCAAATTGCTGTGGTATAAGAAGAATAAAACACTTTGCGAGGTGATGTTACAGACAAAATATTCAACATCAGGGCAGTCACACAAATTCCAACATATCCACTTTTTTTTCCTATAACATTATTATTATTTTAATTACATTAATATTCTTCACATATTATTATTAGTTTTAGATGCAATATGTGAAGAATATTAATTACATTAATATTATTCACATATTGCATCTAAAACTAATAATAATAATAATAATAATAATAATAATAACACCACAGGTATCCCCTAGTCATGAGGTTTATGTAGTTAACTTATTTTTGACCAAAGTACCAGACAGAATCTTATATTAATGAGATAATGAGATAATATAATGAATTATATTAATCATGGCATGCTTGCAATTGTAAATGATGGTATTACAGATGGGTCACAACGTTTGTTTTAGCATTTAAAAAAGAATCAGTCTGGTTTTTAAAATATAAAAGCAAAGGCAAGGATGTTTTTTACGTACACAAAAGGAATGTAGGGAAAAAAAGCATTGTAAAACATGCAATCACTCACAGAGCATGTGCACATAACACACTGGTTGGACTGTCGGGATGGGAACAGATCGTGATTAGTGAACGTCTCGCCCATTTGGTATGTGGTTCCATTGTAACGGCAGGTTTTAACGGGAGCCCTCAAACCTGCAGGGGGCCTCTGCTCATCTGTGCCAGAACACAGCGGTACATAGAATATTAATAGATAATTGAAACATTAAAAAATATACATGAAGATCTATCTGTCTATTCATCCATTCATTTACTGGTTTACTATCTATAGACAGATAGACAGGCAGAAAGTCAGGTGACTAATAAAAGTGAAGCAGACTCTGTAACTTGTAATGTACTGCTCATTAATTTCCTCCTCTGCCTGATAATCAGTTCAGAGTTGCAGCATTTGTACACACAGTGCTAAACTCAAAGTCTTCCATGTATTATAATAAAGTGAGTAGAACTTGTCACTACTGAGATACGAACCATAAAATGACAGAGCCAGCTGAGACGAGGCATCACATAAAACTAACCATGTCACATGAATAATATTAAAGGCATTCAGATGGCTCCTATAAAATCCTAATGGTGTCTGTGCTGCGCACGACATGAAGAGAGTCTCACTGCTCATCCAAGCAGCATTGCTGAAAACAGTCTATCATAGATAGATAGATAGATAGATAGATAGATAGATAGATAGATAGATAGATAGATATTAATGAGCAGTTACAACATTTTCTTCAGTTTTATTAGTAATCTGAATTTTATACATTGTCTCTCGTATTTTATTTGTCTATCTATCTATCTATCTATCTATCTATCTATCTATCTATCTATCTATCTATCTATCTATCTATCTAT
>CM074959.1:9460775-9482554 GCA_037577455.1 Pangasius macronema | reverse complement strand
GATGGATGGATGGATGGATGGATGGATGGATGGGGAGATGACAGCCAGCCAGCCAGCCAGATAGATAGATAGATAGATAGATAGATAGATAGATAGATATATATTAATGAGCAGTACAGCACAAGTTAAAGAGTCAAACCTCACTTTTATTACAAATCTGATTACACATTTTCTCTTGTATTTTATATTAAAAGTTTGTTTCACACATATATATAGACAAACAGGTACCTTTCTTTCCATCTGTCTGTTTGTCTATAGATAGTTAACCAGTAGATAGATAGATAGATAGATAGATAGATAGATAGATAGATAGATAGATAGGTGGAGGGATACTTTTTTTTAGTAATCTGATAATACATTGTCTCTTGTATTTTATGTTAAAATGTTTGTTATTTATGTTTGTTTCACACATCTATCTATCTATCTATCTATAGATAGTTAATCAGTACATAATTAGATAGATAGATTATGTGTGTGTGTGTGTGTGTGTGTGTACCTGCACAGCGTGGGCAGCACTGTTGTGACTCGGTCACTGGATTGTCACAGCGCAGAGCTGGGCATTTGATGGGGTTACATTTCACATGGCCAGACTTTGAAGGATCAGAGATGCATGAGAAACAGACAGAAAGAATATGGAGACAAATCTAATCCAGCTTACTTACTTACTTACTTACACACACACACACACACACACACACACACACACACACACACACACACAAAGTATATCAAATTGAAAAAGTATTCACTGTAATTAATTGGGAGTACAGTACATACTTCAGTGCAAGAACAGCGCATGCAGAACATGAACCCAAACGGCTCTAGATAAGGATGCCAGCTGTCTCCTGGGCTGTAGGTCTTCTCCTTAAACGTGCAGAACACTGCACATACGAGACAGAAAATAAGCTCAGAAATAACACTGAACCTCAGCACTGAGGATTCAGCACTGAGGATCACAGCCTACCCGTCCGCTGATGACTTTTATCATCATTCCCTTCATAAAAAAAGTGCGCCTTTCATGAAAAAGTGACAAAAAGAGCTTGATAAAGTCGCCAGGAATATTTCCGACATAAATACAGTGAAACAGCCAGTTCATCCTGACGCTCGGAAACTGAACCCCAGCTCTGATGTTTTACAAGCAGCCCACAGAGAGTAACATCTCAACATTCTCCCTAACGTACCGTCTGACACTTACTTTTTCGGCTTTGTGCTGCTTCTGTCTCACACCACACAAACCAGCGCATAGCAGCTAAAAGAAAAACCTGCTTCAGGTATGGCATTCTTCTCTTTCTAATCTCAGCTAATTCCAGCGAACAGATATCCTTCACTTCTTTCTCTTCACTTAGGAACTGCGACAGCAGTGACTACCGGAGAGACTACTGCAGTCCGACAACACTCACAGGGTTTATAGAAAAGCGCCTCCTACAGGAAAACAGGCTATTTTACACAAGTACCAAACTAGGCATCAAACTAGGCACAAGTGCCAAACTAGGCATCAAGAAAATCTGTTTAAAAATATGATTTTAACTGCTATTTTTAATTTCAGTTGAGTCCTATGGATTGAAACTTAATTGAAATCATATCACATCCATCATTTACAGCATTTGGCAGATGCCCTTATTCAGAGTGACTTACATTACACTTCATTTATACAGCTGAGGGCCTCGCTCAAGGGCCCAAAAGTGGTAGCTTGGCGGTGCTGAGGTTTGAACGCACAACCTTCTGATCAGTAGTCCAACATCTTAACCACTGAGCTACATCTAAATGATAAAACATGAACTAAACTGATGAAACTGAACTAAAACTGAACTGAACTGAAACATATGATCTCAGTGACTCAGTGGCATGGGTGTTGGTGTCAAGCTGTTTTGAGTATTTCAGAAACTGCACATCTCCTGATACTTCCATGCACGACAGTCTCTAGGGTTTCTACAGAATAGGGTGAAAAACAAACAAGCACACAAACAAAAACCACTCAGTGAGCAGCAGTTCTGTGCGTGGAAACACCCTGTTGATGAGAGAGGTCAGAGTCGAAGACTGGTTCAAGCTGACAGGAAGGCTATGGTAACACAAATAACAGCTCTTTACAAACGTGCTGAGCATAAAAGCATCTCAGAATGCTTTGTCCAATGTTGTTGTAGTCCATCCACTTCATGGTTCAGAAAAGCAATGGGCGACAAAGCATCTCAGAAACATCTCAGAAGGCTTTTCTGAACCTTGAGGTGGATAGGCTACAACAATATTGGGTTCCACTCCTGGAATCTAAGAACAGGAATCTGAAGTTATAACTGGAACGGGCTCACCAGTAGACAGTTAAAGACTGAAAAAAAGACTCAGTGATGTATGGGTGGTAAAGGCGTTCCAATTTATCCCATGATTGTATATAAAATCTCAAATATCTCACTAATGTAGTCTCTCTTACTGTTTATGCTTGGTGTTCCTCTCTCACACCCCACAAACCAATGCAAAATAAAATTAAAACAAAAAAGAGCCCTAAAGAGATGTCCTATTTTAGTCTATATTAAGTTCAAAATCTTATGTATAGCCTCAAGTCAACTTTTCTGTGTCCTCAAAAGAAAAACCTTTCTCACTAGCCAAAATCTAGATCTTTTTTAAAAAATTTTTTTTGTGCTTGAATGTATTTGCACTCGCTGAACCCTTGATTAAGCAGATCAAGTCATAACACTTCTCCTTGATGCAACAAACATTAGCAAATTACATTTAACACTCATGACACAAAGTAAGAAGACATGTTTATTTTTTTTAGTCAGATCAGGCGCCATGCCTATAAATGCACTCCAGTGATTAGAACAGAGATGAAAGAGCTTTGTTGTAAGAGCTTTGATGAACAGAGCAGAACAGGTAATTATAGATAGAAGAAGTGGCAGCTTTGTGTTGAATTTTCATAAGTCAGAGATGGAAATATGACTGCAAGAACCACCAATAACCAAAGAATGAAAACTTGGGGACATGCAGTTATAGAAAAACAATCATTGATAAGCCTGTGTGAAGTTGAGGCAACCCGATGTGAAGTTGAGTTACTTTTACCACCCTAAAGTTGATTATTTTCCTATGACAGTACATCCAGAAGTGTTTTATTCTGCTTGTACCACAGCAGTTTGTCAGCAATTACATTTCTTTGTTCATTGTAGAATGATATATCATACATTTTATCCATTTATAGTTACATGTAATGTTGAACATCTGTGAAACAAGTTGCTGCTATCACATTACAGCAGCTATAAATATATAGCAGTTTTTCTGTCACCAGGGCCATTTTCCTTCTCTCTTGAAGTTAATTAGACAAAAAAAAGCAGCTTGTCATGTTATCAACAAATCACAAAATGAAAGAGGAACTTAAAGTTACCAGATCAAGAATTCAACAGCGCTGTGGTATAAATGAATTTGAAAAAAAAAGAAGTTGTTGGACCAACAAAATACACATAAAAGGCAAAGAAATGGTTTTTACGGATTCCTGATTAAACTTGTAATTTATTTTAGTAGAGTTGTCCCCCATTGTTCCTTTTAACGACAATTGCTCTCAATTTGTGCTGCTTGCTCCATTGATTTTAAGTGGATCATCTTGTACTTGCTCTTCATATCTTTCAGTAGTATCAGTGCCTTGCCATATTCATTCTTGAATATATCTTTGCCTTGAAGAACTTTCTCTGTGTAAAGAAATGGACAAGAATAAAAAATAACAAATATAAATTCTGTATATTAGCACATGACTTTATATAAAATAGGGTCTAAAATCATCAAAATCAACAACTTTTCTCTGTTCATAACTGTTCTCTTGTTTTCTTGTAAGTACTGATGTCCAACATGTCTAATGCTCTCAGCGTAGCAAAATAGTAATAACAACTGTGCACCATGAATCCAGCTTAGTCCATCATACACTGACTGCTCTGATAAGTGATGAGATAATAAAAGAACAGCTGCAATGCCAAACAGAGCACTTTCCAGTAAACCTATTTCTCAAGAGTTTCAACAGATCATCTCTTGACTCAAGCATATTTATTATTGAATCGTGTTCAGTCTCCAGATCTGCCATGATTACATTTATGTAACCTTAACTGACCAGGCCCGATGGTGCAACAAGATAAATATTCAACAACGTGGAGCATAAATGTTCTGACTCAACAAATT
Organism: Pangasius macronema; assembly: GCA_037577455.1. Classification (NCBI taxonomy): domain Eukaryota; kingdom Metazoa; phylum Chordata; class Actinopteri; order Siluriformes; family Pangasiidae; genus Pangasius; species Pangasius macronema. The sequence goes on along the minus strand of CM074959.1, from coordinate 9,478,405 downwards.
ACAGTCCCCTCAGATAGTACTGGAACGACAAGGCCAATTTACTATACACTGGATACATTTGGGTTTGAGATCATAAGATAAATATAAGACAATAGATCAGAAATTCAGCTTTCATTTCTTGAGATTTACATAAAGATGTGTTAAACAACTTAGAACATGGCACCTTTCTTGTCAGACCACCCCATTTTTATGTGAGCAAAAATACTGGAACAGACATTTACCGTAATTTACTTTAAGACTAAGACTTAATATGGTTGCACATCCTATGCTTGCAATAACTGCGTCATGCTGGCAACCTACTGAAATCACCAAACTGTTACTTTCTTCTATTGGGATGATTTTCCAGGCTTCTACTACAGTTTCTTTCAGTTGTTTTCTGATTAAGCTGGAGACAGATCAAGTCATAACACTTCTCCTTGATGCAACAAACATTAGAGAACAGAGGTTATACACTTAACATTCAAAACACAAAGTAAGAAGATATGTTTATTTTTTTTTTAGTCAGATCAGGCGCCATGCCTATAAATGCACTCCAGTGATTAGAATAGAGATGAAAGAGCTTTGTTGAAGAACTATGATGAACAGAGCAGAACAGATAATTATAGATAGAAGATCCTTTCTCCATTACAGTGGGTTTCAGAACACGGAAAATGGAAATATGACTGCAAGAACCACCAGTAAGTAAAGAATAAAAAACTTGGGGACATGCTGTTATAGAAAAACAATCAATGATAAGTTGGTGTGACACAACCCGATGTGAAGTTGAGTTACTTTTACCACACTAAAGTTGATTATTTTCCTATGACAGTACAACTTTTACCACACTAAAGTTGATTATTTTCCTATGACAGTACAACTTTTACCACACTAAAGCTGATTATTTTCCTATGACAGTACAACTTTTACCACACTAAAGTTGATTATTTTCCTATGACAGTACATCCAGAAGTGTTTTATTCTGCTTATACCACAATTTGCCAGCAACGCAAATTGTGCGTTACAACGCAATTTGCCAGCAATTAAAATTTGTATTCATTTTAGCATAAGCTTGTTGTTTGTTGGGGGTTCTCCCTTCGGTCTCCTCTTCAGAAGGTGAAATGCATACCTTCACCTCTACCCTGTGGAGGTAGTTGGTGATGTCACTGACTGTTGTTTTTGGGTTTTTCTTCACAGCTCTCACAATGTCATTTCTGTCATCAACTGCTGTTGTCTTCCTTGGCTGACCTGCTCTATGTCTAGTACACCACTGCTTTCTATCTTTTCCAGGACATTTCAAATTATTGTATTGACTATGCCCAATGCTTGTGCAATTGCTGCTGTTATAGAAAATTAGTCAACACCATCTGACCAATCAAAATTAAGAATTCAACAATACTGTGGTATAAATAGTTATAATCAATCTAATGTATGCAAAATGCCTAAACCCCAACCTGCAAACAAAACAATTAATTGGCAACAGGAGTTTAAAAGTAATCCGATTCTTCAGGAAAACTACAGATACTGAAGAAATACTGAAGCTTACCCAAAGGGACTTCACTTATTGTTTTCCATTCCTTCATTTCTGTTAGAATTTCTTTAACTTTCTCTCCTTTCGGTTTTTGTGGTTTTGCAGGAAGCAAATTCCTTGTCTGGAAAAAGAATAATTTTATGTTGCCAAAACAAACAAGCAAACAAAAGACTTTAAATCATTACTGCTTGCTGCACTAGAGAGATTATTCATATCGGAAGGTCCTTACAGCATACACTGACACTTTTTATTTAACAGCTGACTATAGTTAATGGAGCAGATCAGCCAAAATCTAAAACATACACAATGTTCTCCTAAATGTAGTCAATCAGCCAATGCATGTTTGGTGTCTGAAGTTTGCTTCTTTAGTTGTGCACTAGTGCTACAATCCTAATGTAGATAACATTACATAGGAAGCTTAGAAAGACTTGAGCAATATTCAAACTGAATATCTAAGTCATCACAACAGCACCTCAAACCATGGAAAGTAATGTCAAATGAACTTCAGTGTGAAACTGTATTATATCATCATTATTATCACCATAATGCCATGCTATAGTCTATTTTCATCAAATTATTATGGACCAGTTTGCTTTCAAGCTAAAGATGGAGAAGCTAATCTCCATTGAGCTCCCCTTCAATGCAACCCCTGGATGGCACCATTGAGCAAGTTTTGGTAAATCAAGGTTTTGAAGAAACCAGACAAGACAAGAGCAAATCCTGCAAAAACAAATCAAACAAGCTGCAGCACAATATGGCCAACTTCAGACCTGGAGGGATGGAGTCTATCTGAATTGGGTGATTTCTGTGATCAGTGACATCTGATTTAACTGTACAGAGCTCCCGAATATAGGTGGTGCAGGAAAACTGTTCACATGGTTCAATTTTGACATTTACTACTACACATAGTTCTGAAAACTACAGACTTTCCTGAACAGAAATTGGTGTCTTATTTAGTAAAGAAAGTTCAGTAAAGTTCTTTTAAAGTCTGGTTATCTCCAAGGGTGAAAAGGGAGAAATTATTTAAAGATTTCATTCCAATTCCACTGAAAGGCCCCCACCTACTTCTGCTTTTATAACCTAATCTACTTGTGGAGAAACACCATTACTGTCAAATGTTTAAAGAGTTATAAGTTTACAATGGGAAATTGTAAGGGTTCTCATTTCTGAGGTAAAGGTCACTCGCAACCTTTGAACAAGAGTCTCATGATCATCTCTTGACTCATGCTAACATTGGTGGGGAAATGATCTCTGATTAATTGAGTCACTTCTGTTCTGTTAGCTAAATAGTTTCTTATTAATATCTTTTTATTAGGATATTTAAATATTGCAAACATTATGACAGTATCTGATTACTAACTGAATTAGTCTATTTCACCAACTATCCAACAACTTGCTCAAAGAGGGACATTCACTCTGTGAGGCAATCACAACATTAGGCCAGTGCCAGACTGAATACGTGCAGGAATCTAAAGTTAAAGAATATAAAGTTTTACTCTTTTTGGTTGTTCTTTATATGGTTTCTGTAGACGATCAAGATTTGCTTTGGAAGCTCTGTACACAAGAAGGTTCTTCAGTGTGTACTCCAGAACTCTCACGGTCTGCTGGATTCCTGACAAACCATAAAAAAATCCATAAATATTACCTCCTTAAATATTGCCTTACCATCACAGATTAATAAAGCCATCACTTACCAACAGGCTTGGGCATGTCTAAATCCAGATTATCATCTAATAGGGCTTCATAACCAAGGAGTTTCTCTGGGTATTGTTTTGTATGATTTCTCCCAAGATGAGTGATGTCCGTTGTCTGCTCTGTTCTGTCCTGATTCTCAGGTTCAAGCAAATCATTTACCTGGGGAATTATAAAGAAAATAAGGGGAATTATAAAGAAAATAAAAAAATAATTTTTTTTAGAATCTTGGAAATTTTTTAAATTCAGACTGATATACCCAAAAACCAAATAGTCACGGAGAATTAAATTGTGTGTGATGTTAACAATCTTAGCTGGAATGTTCTGCCCCATCTGCCATACAGTTTTAAGCTTAATTAATTGGGTGATTAATTACTTCTGCTCATACATCAACTGTATGTGTTCCTGCTATTCCATTTCCCATAATAGTATAATTAAAGCTAAACAGAGCTCACCTCTGTTACAAAGAACGATTCTTCATTTTGCTGACTCTCACTGTGGATTTCTGAATTTTTCCTTTCCAAAGGCTCTGATACACTGGAAGCAGTGACAACTTTCTCCTTCTCCATCTCCTCAGTGTTGGTTTGCGAGGAGCTGGGGAGCAATGTGTCAGTGGTCTTCAAATCTGATGGCTGATATATGTTTTTTTGCTCAGTGCCTCTGTCTGTAGAAGTGATTTCTGAAGCACACAAGGCTGCTGTGATCAAGGAAGCCTTTAGCACCTTTGGGATTTTAGTTTTTACCTGTATTTGTAAGAGGGGAAATCAGTGTAACACTGAAGTTAATTTACACTTATAACTACTTATCAAGTTCTGTCACTTGATTCCAAATAAAACAATGCATTCAACTGAAGCTTGCAATGTTTTCTCCTCAGTCTCCCCATCCTTTTCTGAAGCATACTCCTTAAACTGCTGAAGATGCAACTGAACGCATTTTTATTTAGGATTTTTAAGACATGTAAGTTTCCTTTATCCTGTCATTTGACACAGAAACTAATCATGAGTCTATGTATGGTAGCATGTCAAAGTTGAATCATACATTGAACATTAGTGCAAAAAGAAGTGGCAGTAAAGCTCCACGAACAGCTGAGGAGCCATGTTAAGACTTTAGGCCTCTGAGACGTGGTACTATTACAATTCCACAGGGTGAAGAGTTACTGTTACCGCCTCGAAGTTGATTATTTTACAATAACTGCACTTCGCAAACTGCACTTTGCAAAAATTTGCCAGCAACTACATTTTTAAAAGAATGACACAATCAAGCGTTTTATCTGTTTACAGATGGAAATAGTTACAGGAACGTGGAATAAGTTAGTTTCTGTTATAACTTACATTATTCTCTCCCTTGAATAAAGCAAAAAAAAAAATTGCTTGCCATGCTACATAGGAACTGGAAAGTCCTCTGTCCTAAAGACTGTCCCATGATGGAAAACTTACAGTTACAGCTTTACATCTGACTGATACAAACCACTGACACTGGAGACTACTTACATAAATATTAAATAAAGTCACCTCACAGAAAACTTTAACTCATTGATGATTAGTAAATATTTTTTATATCTGTAGTCTTAGTCTTAGATTACAAGGCCTGCCTGCCATCAAAGTCCCTGTGTAAGCTGTTACTACAGAAACGATAATGAATTAGAACAAGTACATTAATATAAACCTGTGATTTGCAGCTGTCAGACCTGCTGTTATAGACAATCAAGCAATAACTTCTGACCATTCAGATCTGAGAATTCATCAGAGCCCTGGCATAATGAAAATAAACAATATTAGATCCATAAATGGATAAATAACCTTTCTTTTAGGGTTGACAGGGAGCACAACATGTGGTCTTACAATATCAGCTGACTTCTTATGTCTTATTTTAATACAAAGTCTGTCTTGAAGAAACCAGGTCAAAATTGGTGGGTCACCTAAAACATAAACGTAGTAGAAAAAAAAACATTAAGAAATCTGAGTATTACATAACAAAAAAATACAAAGCTGCACACATAGAGAGCCTACCACTCCTCTTTGTAGTCAGTGTGTTTGAGTGGATAACAAGCTCGCTGAGCAAAGGAAACAATGCCACAGCCAACAATGCCTCTTCTTCAAATATCTGGGAAAATACAAAATAAATAATTGCCACTCCTCTTAAACCACTGCTTTTTTATATACTAAAACTATGACAGCTGGAAGCAGATGGTAAACAGACCTTATTGTTAGCCAGATTCAGATATCGAAGGTCTGGAAATGGTGGACAAAAATCTTCCTCATTCTCCTAAATATTTAGTCAAGTCAGAAGCAGAAATTCTACTTAAAATTAAATAGATTTCTTATATAATGTATATATGTGTTATTATATAATGTATAATAATATTGATACCAAATGTGGTGATTCCATATCAGTCTCTATATTAAAATGCTTCTGTTGGTTGACTTGGGAATCAGAGCAGCAAAAAAATAAAATAAAATAAAGGGGGGCAAAAAAAAAAAGAATTAATGCAAAGTTAAGGTCTTCCAATGGAGTATTATTTAACTGAACATGATGACATCTTTAGTGGTGACCACTGTTTCCATATCTGAAGCACCTGGCACCTGTTGCAGCGGCATCGACTGGAGATAAGGGACTTCAGAGATGTAGTTTCCTTCTAAATTTAAATGCTGAAGCCTGAAATCAGTGCAAAAGTGAAGACATCTTTCTGTGAGAACAGCTGGAATGCAAACAATACATTCCCGGCATGATTGTGATGGAAATAACTAACCTTTTTAGATTTGAAAGACTTCTAAAAACACAAGAAGACAGTTTATTATCATCCAGCATCAACACTTCAAGAGTCTGAAACAATTCGCTGGACTCGAGAGCCCTGTTGAAATGAAGTATGTCAATTTAATGTTTCACTGTGTAAATATGACTTTAAATCCAACGCAGTAGACTGTAATAAACAACACGTACAGATCACCATGGGGAGTATTAGGGCCAGCCATATCAGGCGGAAGTGTCCGCAGATCATTTCCAGTCAGATGGAGGACCTTTAATCTTGGTAGAAGGCCAATGGCTAATATACCATCACTTGATAAATTATTATAGGACAGGTCCAGGACCTAGTGCAAGAAAAAACAATACAATTATCAGCAACTTGCTGGAAACAATTTAGGGGAATATCTTATTCTTTATTTATAGCACAGGCTGTTAAAAAAACAACCTTAGAGTACCTTAGCTACTCACTAGCATGACCATTGTAATGCACACTGTTTCTCAGCCAGCGGTTCTCAAAGTGGTCAAGGGGTTACGTAAGCATGGCTTTTATACAACAGCATCCAAAATCCAGTGTTCAATAAATAATGAAATTCATGATTAATAATCATTAACAATAAACAATTCTTCCATGCAATATAATCTGCCAACAGTAAGCTTTGGTTGCTAAGCAACATAATTGGTGTTGGCCTTATTGAATCTTAATTGTTAGGATTTTTGACTACATAGACTCTGGTTACTAGATGGAGAAATTCTGCCTTTGTGTTGTCCTTTTTTTCCACTTGCCTGTTAACCTTTGTTATAGTTTTTACCTGCCCCTGATTTGCTAGACTAATTATACCCTCCCTTTTCTTTGTTCATTGCTGTGTCCTCATATTCCTCATGTGAGTACCTAGCCACTGGCTTTATTTATTTATTTATTCTATTATTTTTTTCTTTGCCACTAAGTGTTTTATCTTTTGCTGTTTCTCCTTTTTAACTTTTGGAATCTTTTATTATTTTTTGGCCTCTTTGGATCTTTGCGCCTTTTTGCTTGTTTTCTGGACTTTTTGGACATTCGGCTGATTTATGGTTGGATTGTTTTTTGTGTCTGTTTGCCCTTTTGGTGAATCTTTCTGAATAAAAGAATTTTTCTGTTATATTCCAGCTCTCTTTGAGTTAAGTTTTTGGGTCATTACCTCCATGACCAGTATTCCATTCCCATCCAGGGCCACCTCCTCTTACACCAACAATGCCACAGCCATCTGTGGCCAGGAGCCATGGGAGCAAAATTGGCTGTGCTCTTTGGGTGGAGTGACTTTGTACTTAATCACAGCAACACTAAAGTGAAGTCCATGTATGCTGAGAAGTGCAGATAGTTCTTCCGAGTGTGTTATCCTTCCCTGAGCAGTTGGCTAGCTTTACATGTTTCAGGGGAAATGTGAAGCCTTCACCTGTCCCAGGTTTGTAGCGTTACATGATAGGGGAAAGCTGGCTGATGGGTGTGATTTGCAGGGAGGAAAAAAAAACATTGTTCTATGGACAGAACAATGACTTTTTGGTTGAAGAACAATGGTTTTATTGGTTTTAAATCTGCCACATTAATGCAGAATTTGATTATTGTTAATATGGTGTGTGTATATCAAGGATTTTATAATGGTTTGAAACACTGCTGAGCCTAACAAATTTTAGAACTGAAACTATCCATTTTAAATATTTTTTTACTTTGTTACAGTAATGCTAAACACAATCCATTATTATCAAAGTTATTATGCTTATAATAGGGCTCTTATAATTATTAGCATATATGACTGGCTAAATGGGTTTTAATCCAAACCTCAATAACCGATTAAAAAATAGGTCTGTAAATATTGTCAACTTGGACCTAATGTGTTTCATCTTTGGACATGGCTCCACTCTGTGGCTCCAACAAATAGCCAGAAAGTTGCTGTTCACATTTAAAAATGAGACTAATATTTAAATAGTTGGACTGTGATTATGGGGGCTATTGAAATTTATTTGAGTTAAAGGGGTTCCTGGCTGCAAAAAGTTTGAGAACCTCTGTGCTAAGCAACCAACCTGCAAGATCATACTAACTGCACCAGGAAAAAAAAAAAAAACATTTTCATTAACAAAGTTTGCCTCATCACTCAGCACCACGCAGCATAAACCTGTTCAGACATGGAATTCATGTTAATCATGGCAGATGCTGATTTCAGTAGCATTTATTCCATGCATAAGACCTACCTCTAATCTAGGAAAATCTACAGCATTAACTTCCATTGTGCTGAGGCCATTCAAAGACAACTCCAGCTCCCTCAGTGCAGGAAACCTGCTAAAAGCCTCTAAAGATATCACACAAAGACCAAATCAGTTTTGATCAATGGCCAAGTTTACATCTGGTTATTTCATGTCAGCTGATTTTTTTTTTTTTTTTTTTTTTTTGCAACATGCATTTAAACTTGTAGTCAAATGTGTCCCTGGTTAGCTGGGTTGAAATCTGATCTGAAATCAGCTCATATGGCCTGTGTTTTTCCTTGTTCCTAGTTATTTATACAAAAGATCATTGCCAATAAAAATATATGTATATGCTTTTGTTTAAAACAGTGAAATGATTTATAATCACACTAGAGTCACCCGGGTGAAGATGAGTTCCCTTTTGGGTGTGGTTCTTCTCTTCCTCTTGTTGTCTCTGGGAGCTTTTCCTTGCTCACTAGATAATGGTATGTTCAGGGAAGTGAGACAGCTAGCTTGCTACTGCTAATAAGCAATCACTTTGCTTTGTAAGTAAATTATTGTAAGTGATTAAGTAAATGGATTACTCAAGCTACAGAAATGATGCAACAGATGATGAATTTTTTGAGTTACTGTTACACAATGACATCCAGCCATACATGTTCAAAAAGAATATACAGAAGATCTGCACCAGCAAGAAGAGCAACAGGAGGCAGGTAGAAAAGAACTGTAGGCCCTTCAAAACTACACTGAGCTGAATAACTAAAGTTAGCAACAACACAAGTAGCTACACTGATGTTATGTATTGGTATGTAGCGTAAATATGTTTGTAAACAAAAATAGATGGTTAACCCTGGTTAAAAAAGATGTGATTACTATAGCAACTGAGGTACTTAGTTATAATCTAACTGAATAATCTATCAAAAAGATTGACATTAGCTAAATGGATGGACTGCCACTAAAAGACAGGGAATGCTATTCGGGGGCCTGTTAGTTAGCTAGAAAGCTAAGGGTCTCTGGAGGACTAGTGGTTAGACCACAGCACTCACAACAGTGTGCTCTCGGTGCGGGTCCCAAGCCCGGATAAAGGTGGGGAGGGTTGCATCAGGGAGGGCATCTGGTGTAAAAACTGTGCAAATCAAATACACAAACCAATGATCTGTGGTGGCGACCCCTAATGGGAACAGTTAACTAGAAAGCGAAGCATGTTAAATTTTCTAGCTAGCATGCCAATTTTACTGATAGTTAATGATTTAACTGAGAGTAAATGGGCACCGCAAAGGTGGAGCAACTCAGACCAGAATTATCTCTCCTACTTATAAGCTTCCTGTAAACACCACCATCTTCTGTTGGCTTGGAAACGTGTCTGGTTTGATAGCATAGACAAAACGACATTTCAGAAAACAAATTCTGGCTTGCATTTAAAAACCATGATGTGTCTCACTCGGAGATCTGGATTGGTTGATCAGTAGTGATCCCAAAGGGACTTTCTACAACTTAACATGTAACTTTAAATGAATAAAAAGAATGATGTGTCATTCTGTCATGAATAAAACATTGTATTAGCAAACTGCTGTCAGAAAAGAGAAATAAAATACTTCAGAACATGCTGTTATAGGAAAGTAATGTTTGGTCTCATCACTCCAGTCTGTTGTTGATTATGTTTTTTCCTTATTGTGATAAAAGTGTAGCATGATTAAAATTTAACAATTATCGTGATATGAAAAGTGAAAGCATATTACCTAGGGTTAAATAGTTGTCAGAAGCATTCACGTAAGCAACACTGTCAAATTCCTCCAAACCTTCTAGTATAACCTGTCCAAACAAGGATGAAGTAAATCAGAGGAATCAAAATTTAAGAAAGCCAAATCTTTTTGGATCTGATGATAAGGCTTGTTATAAAGAAAGAAACTCTGAATCACAACAGCATGTGTGTGAAAGCCAAAAAGATGCACTGAATGACAAGCCATCAGTCCTACCGACTCCAGCTTTCTTTCACTTATGTCCACAGAGCAGAGATCAGACGGTTTGTCCACACAGTGCAGAGCCATCTGGAGATGAATAAGAGGAGGACATTACATAATCAGTTCAAATTTTGTTCAGTTCAAACAGTGAATAGACTATGCAATAGAAAGCATAGATCGTACAAACATTAGCCATTTTAATCCAGTACACATCACATACAGTCAATCATTGTACTCCTAAATGTGACCTGGATGATAAGTGGACCTGAAAATGTGGAGTGTATTTTAGACACTGTGATGAATAATGAACAAAAATTGGCAGTCTTTCTCACCAAAATCTGTCCATTTAAAGTGTTTCCAGAACGTTTTAGTTTCCTTTGTGCAAGACTTTCACATTCAGACTGATCCGATGGTCCTGTGCAAAAGTGTTCTTCTGATATTGGCTGCTTTAGGATCTTGTATCGGTCCTCCACACTCCCTCTGTGGGCAATTAACCAATGCCCTGCTCCTTTAAAGAGAAAACAAGAATAACTTCTCAACAAGGGGCTTGCCCATGGGGGTGGCACACAGCACTGCTAAATTAATGACTCTGTCACTAGATTTGGTTACGTTCAGACCTCTTTAGCAACTTTATTTCAAAAAAGAGCCTAGCAACAAATTTAGTGACTTTTTGAGCTGATGCCAGTAACAGTTGTACATTCGATATGGTCCTCCAGCTCACATTACAGTTGCTGGTTATACAAGTTGAGAAAGCAGGTTCATTTGACTCCCAACCAGCTGTAGTGTGTAAAGCCTGACTAAGTTGCATTTCTGTGAAGTTGTGTTCCCAATGACCAATCACTGATCACCATTGTTGCCAATGACCAATCACTGTTCACCATTGCTCCCAATGACCAATCACTGATCACCATTGTTGCCAATGACCAATCACTGTTCACCATTGCTCCCAATGACCAATCACTGATCACCATTGCTCCCAATGACCAATCACTGATCACCATTGTTCCCAATGACCAATCACTGTTCACCATTGTTTGACCCACCCCCACAATTCTTTGTTAAAATCTTTTTTGGTGATATTTACAGTAATACAAGTGACTTCTTCCATTTTCATATCTATTTTCCAGACTATTCACTACCAGTGTTATTTTTTTAGCATTCCTGATAGAAATTCTATTAGTTTTAATTATAATTATATTAAAGTTTTTAAATATCTCAATAATTAGTTTGATGTGCAAAGATCCCCAATGCCTAGTCCTGCTTAAAAATGAAAAATCTTTTCCTAGCCTGGACCAGAATTTAGGAACTGCCGTGTAGTGCTTGGTTGTACATTTCATAACCTTATACACACGTAGGTATTGGTACACCACTCTACTCTCACACAAAGGTCAGCAGCCCTTGAGAATTTACTGGAATCAGGTATAAGGAGAAATTCACTCAACTCACTCATCATATACTACAAGTAGAAGTAGCACTTCGTTTTGTCCATGTTCATCCACAAATAGTTGGCACAACACTATTTTGTAATTGAATAAATTGTTTGTGGTGCCATGACCAAAGATGACTTCTTTCTAGAACAAGTTTCTTAATCCATTATTTTCTATTCTGTATAGAGAATTCTGTTCTCTATTCTGTTAGTGACAAAAGCAATGCCTTATTTATCAAAATGGGCATGAATCTGATTTATTCGTAAATCATTCATAGGTGCATTTACACAAGAAATTTGGTATTCATGAAGCTCTGTTAGTTTGGAAAAAATATTAATTTCCTTTGAGTGTAAATTTATGTATAATTAGACTCACTAATGTGAACCTTGATCCTCAGTTCTATTCTATTCTCCTGAAAAGTCTTCTTTTTTCATGTAACACATTTCGAATGATGTGATCATGACAATTCAGTAAATGTACACATGAGTTCATGATGTCATCTGGTGACTCCTCTTAACATTTCGAGCATGCATTAACTACTTTTCCCTAAAAAGTGTTGGCAGCAGTAGTGACACAAGGCTTAAAATAAGCCATGCAGCGTTCGTCTCTTGTGCAATTGGTGCACATATATAAAATCAAACTGATGATGATTTAAATTTTTGTAGTGGTGTGGGTACACTGAAAAGAGGCTCTTGGAATTTACTTATTTTGAGTGCGTACATTGATTCTACATGATTGAAATGAGTTACATGAACACCACTTGTTGTGGTACAGCCAGCATGAGTTGACCATGTACTGTAACTGAGACTCGAACCCCGGGTTCTGGTGCTCTACAGCAGCCACGTTACCGCTGCGCTGCTGTTAATACTATCAGAATTGCTCACAAGTAGGCTATATAAACTAGTAATTACATACTTATTTGAATAGTATAAACAATTAAATCACATTTTGATGAGAAATTTGATGAGAAATATTTTTATGCAAACTATATGTAATATTTTTTTCTTAAATCTGGCCGACCACATATTTCTTTTTTCTTTTTCTTTTTTTTAATTTCCCCCATTTTTCAGTGTATTTTCCCCAAATCCCTTTAGCATCATGAACTAATAATCTAACTGGCTGACCCTTTCCTGACCTTTCCTGCAAACAGTGTAAGATCTAACTAGATTCCATATTCTTACACTTGCAGTAATACTTTTCATATTTGTACGAAATCGCATAATACAATAGAATAGTGTCTATGCCTATACCTTCTTTACTCTGGTGAAATGACCTTATCGGAAAACAATTTGTAGGAAAACTTTCTCCGTTGTCCAGTTTGTAGACTCCCAAACCAGCCATTTGTAGTCTAAATACCTGGTATCTGAGGAAAACAAACAAGCTGAAAAGAACTAATCCAACATCAGCCACCAACATATGCTACATACTGCAAATATATAATCTACTAGCCTGTATAATGTACATTACCAGCACTGAAGCAGATTGTTGTAGAATGGTCTCCTAGCGACAAACACAAAAGATGTCTGGGAGTTGTAGTATATTACACAGTTGCTGCTAAAAGTGTAAAAAAAATCATAATATTTTCCTCTTTAAAGTAACATTTCTTCAACATGCCATCAACACTAAAACATTCCTGTTACTCTTTTTTTTAAATCGTTATGCTAGTTCAAAGAAATGACGTCAGTTTCTTTAGATGACTACCTTTCCCATAATGCAATCGGGTAAGGATTTCCGCACTCCGTTAACGTGAGAACGCTGCGTTCAAGCGGAAGAAAACGGGGAGTTGTAGTAGATTGCATGGTTGCTTCAGGAAGTGTAGACAACTTTCATACTGTTTTGTCTACTTTGTAGAAAACCCAAGATCGTATTATCAACACTAAAAACATCTGTGTTACGTTTTTACAGAGGAGCGTTAAAGTAATTCAAAGACATGACGTCGGGTTTGTTCGGATGACAACATTTCCCATAATGCAATCGGTCAACGATTAACGGACGCAGTCCAAAGATCCTCTCCGCTGTTCCTCATTAGAGCGCAGGAACGCAAACCCTCACGAGCAGGCAGTCCGGGGGACCGTGCAATGCAGTCGCGCTAAACACGGAACCAAAGTCCATAAGTAGGTAAAAGAGAACTGTTTTACTCTTTCACTCTCTCACCGCTAAAGTTAGCAGGGGTTTTCTTATTATCTGTCTTTTCTTATTATCTGTCTTAATCTGGTTATTATAACAGCAGAGAGGGGGATGGAATCTGGAATGGGATGTTCAACACGCACATATGGATGTGATGGTCAGGGGTCCAGAAACTTTTGGCTGTATAGTATAACTTTATTGTAGACTAGTTTTTATTGCTGACTGAGCAGCTCCAGGGTCGCAGGTTCATTTCCTGGCCTTAGGTTACTGTCTTGGTGGAGATTGTGTGCATGTTTCCCCCTGTCTAAGCGGGTTTTTTTCCTCCTAAAATATTAGGTGGATTGGCTAAGATAAATTGCCTAGGCGCGCGCGCGTGTGTGTGTGTGTGTGTGTGCGTGGTGACCCTGATGGATTTGCGTCCCATCCAGGGCATTTTCAAAAGCCCCCGGTCTTCTTGTAGATGGTTCTTGTAAATGGTTCTTGTAGAACACGGTTCACTTCACAAATAAAATAGGTTTTATGACTTTTATCTCTCAGTACTAGAAATCCATCTGTCCGTGATGAACAGCAGTGGTAGATTACTCCTTACTCCTTTCCTCACACCTCCATTCCGCGCATTGCACTTCTGAAGCCCTGGTTTCATGTGGCAGGTATTTAATCAGCCAGTTCCTGTTCCGGCCGCCAGGTGGTGCTGTTGTCAGTCTTCAGGTTTCAACCAACCGCATTAAACAGCTAGCATCATCAAATCAAATTGACTTTCAGTGAAGTGCTTTATACAATTGTTCCAACATAGAAAAGAAAATATAGAAAAATATCAATTATAAGGAAAATATATGCATAAATATAAACATAAAAATATATATGAAGGGATTCAAAGAGTGTATAGGAATATGTATATAGATATATGGATGAATTAATAATAAAACAACTGTTCAGCGAAATTGAGAATTTATTCTAACTTCTAAGCTTAATAACTGTTCACAGTTTACACTGTCACTTTGTAAGTTTGTAGTTTTGGCGAAATTAAATAACTTGAACCAATAAAATGTATGTCATAAATGTATAAATACACTTACATTATTTGGAGTAATGTTGCAAATTTTACTAGCTAGCTATTTTATCTAGATTTGATAAAGCCATAGGCAAGTGTCTGATAGCATCTGTTACTGTGATGGTATCTAGTGCTGGCCAAACCAGTTGTTCCTACTTGAGCAAGCTGTAACTAATAGTCACATCAGAGATAGGCTGGCTAGCTTTCTACACCTCAGCTAATTCATCACTTTGTCCAAATGAATTGCTTGGAGTATGCGTCACATTAATTTGGGTTACTAAAGATATTACTGATAGATATTAATTAAAGATATTGTCAATGTACATGTTTTAACAAGGTTTGCGTTTGTATGTAACTGTCCCTTTAAGAGTGAGAACCCCTTTTTATGACGTTTGTATGCATAAGGTTGAGCAAAGCCATACCTTATCTGATTAGCTGTAAAAGTTATGTTTTAAGTTCCATACTGGAAGGAGGATTCTTATTGGATGGTTGATGTATCATTCAAGGGGAGAACAGGTGAAGCAGAGAAGCGGAGGAGAGCGTGTTGGCGTTGTTTGAAATCTGAATGCTTACGTAAACGTAAACATTTGTCTTATTTGCACTTTTAATCACCCTGTACATAGTATGTGATACACATTTCACTCTTCAAAGAGGGTACTGACCTTTTATCAAAAGGGGTCATATAAAGTAATTAGTTAGAGTGTGTTTATTATTTGATTAGTATTTGAAATAAGACACAGAGACACCTGACACTATTTTTTGTAATTTTGATACTTACCTATACTTACCTGGAGTGTGAAATCCGTTAATGTAGGTCCGCTGAAAGCATCCATCTGATCCTGTTACAAAAAGGAAAATAATAGTTTACCTCATAATTAATATTAATACTAGAAAGGAGTAATAACTTTAATATTTTCATCAAGAGACACATTACCTGAACCCGGTGCTCTACCCTAACAGAACTTGGGAGAAGCAAATCCTAGGAGGGCAGGGAGCACTACATATAAATCACATTTCAGGACTTAGACAAACAAGAAGAAGATAGACAAAGAACATATAAAGCTACATGAAAGGAGAGAAAAGAGAGACACAATAGAAAGGCAAGACAAGAGAACAGCCACAAAGTAAGGGACAAGATGAACTAAAGGAAGAGACAGACAAAAGTGAGAAAAACGAAAACAAGAAGAATATTATATATTAATAATAATATTAATATGTAAGAGGGCAGACAGACTAGAGAGACAATAAGAAGAGAGACGGTAATAACCAGTACAGACAACTAGAGTACTAGGAAACGAGTGAGCTTGTTTATTGTGTTCAGATTGCAGTAAATGAAAAATACCATAGGTATTGGTGTGGTATCCGTTAATCATTCATAAAATAATTTTACTGTTTTGAATATTAATCACTAGCCCTAGCAATGCTCCTGGTCGAATCCATGGTGTATTCCTGCCTCATGCCCAGTGTTACTGAGATGGGCTCCAGATCCATTAATACTTTGACCAGGAGAAGTAGATGCTTATTGCTTTGTATACTATATTTTTAGGGCTTAAGATGAAGTGCTGGGATTTAACCCTTTGACCAGAAATTAATTAACCATACAAAGACTATATAATCAGTAAAATGATCATTTTACCACAGTGTGTATTTGTGAGTTTAAACACAAGATGGTTCAGCAATGGAAAGTTATAACACCTGATTCTTATCTGTTTCCAGGAGAAATGGAAAACAGGACTTTGAGAGGTTATTCCCAAGTACTCCAAGCAGAATCACCAAAAACAACTTTGTTCAGAAAAGAGAAAAGTGGTATAACATACAGAATCCCAGCTCTAATCTACATTAATGATGGCCAAACTTTTCTTGCTTTTGCTGAGAAAAGAACATCACCACGTGATCAGGACGCCACTCTCCTGGTCATGAGGAGGGGAACACGGCAGAATGGGTCTATTCAGGTGATGCTGGTGCAAACACTGATTGATTGTTTCACTTTCATTTGGCAAAGACATGTCATAGAAATGCACATTCTTCTTTTCAGTGGTCACCTGTTCAGGAGCTCAGCACAGCTTCTTTGCCAGAGCATCGCACCATGAACCCATGTCCAGTCTACGAGAAAGAATCTAAGACTCTCTTTCTGTTCTTTATCTGTGTGTTGGGTAAGACCACTGAGAGTCACCAGATTCGCACTGGTAAGAACAAGGCTCGGTTGTGTTATGTCACTAGCAAGGACAGAGGGCAGAATTGGAGCAGAACGACAGACTTGACAGAAAGTGTGATTGGACCTGAGATTAGAAACTGGGCCACGTTTGCTGTTGGACCTGGGCACGGCATTCAAATGAAGACTGGCAGACTCATCATCCCTGCTTATGTCTATTATATTCATTGTCGATGTTTCCCCTGTCCTTGTCCACTTTATGTAAAATCCCATGCTTTTGCATTCTATAGTGAAGATTGTGGGACCACGTGGTACTTTGGAGAAAGATTAAGTACAGAATCTTGCGAGTGTGAGATGGCAGAGATTGTAGGCCAGGAGTCCAGGAGTGAGCTGTACTGCAATGCACGAAGCACTAAAGGTCATAGAGTTGAGGCTTTGAGCGAGACCAGTGGAGCAGCTTTTGATAGACCTCATTTTGCACGGAAGCTAGTAGAGCCCTGTCATGGCTGCCAGGGTAGTGTGGTGAGCTTTGCTGCCCCTGAGGAACAAGAGCATTGTTTAACACCAAATACAAAGACTTGGCTCCTTTACACCCATCCAACTGACAGAATGAAGAGAAAGGCTCTTGGGGTGTATTTGAATAAATCTCCTCTTACTGCTTCTGGATGGAGCAAACCATGGATCATCCATCACGGCCCCAGTGGATACTCAGATCTGTCTCCGTGTGAAGAGCCCAATTGCTTTGCTTGCCTCA
>CM074959.1:9423820-9442400 GCA_037577455.1 Pangasius macronema | reverse complement strand
CGTTCCCTACAAATACCGGCACATTTTCTTTATCGGCTTAACAGACGCCACGTGGTCCTACCACAGCACCGCTACAAAGGAGTAACTTTTACACCACCGTTTAAACCAAACCAGTCTCTGTGTTTAAACTCAGCAGTCTTTATACAACATGAGTTATTACGTCGAGAGAGAGAGAGAGAGAGAGAGAGAGAGAGAGAGGGAGAGACGCAGCAACCCCTCCAACAACAACAACAATAATAAAATGACATTCGATGTACAAATGTAATTAAAAAACATACGTCAGGGACGTAACAATTAATTTATAATATAAGAATAAAATGACATGTTGTGCTGAAATGGGAAACTAATCAACAACAGAATGTTGTAATGTGGAATTATGGTTACCATCCTAAGGGTGATTGTTTTCCTGCATGTCCTGAAATGTTTTATTCCTCTTATACCACATGTATTTGCCGACAATTACAATTTTTTATTTATATACAAATGCATTTATATATAAATGGATATAAATTGTGTTATTCTTTGACTGCAAAGCAAGTTAGTTCCCACTGTCACACTGTTACCTTTTAACAGCTATAAACAGTTTTTTTCAAAGATTTCAGAATTTAACAGCATTGTGGTATAATGGTAATGTATAAGTTATTTTGCTTAATTAGAATTAACGTACAACAGTTTGTTACTGTGTGTAATTGAGTGTGTGTGTACGTTCACCATATAATTTCTATTTTCACCAACAATCTTGATAAAGCTTGTTAGCTGGGTTATCATTCCCAAGTAAGGACCGGGAAGTGGGAGTGCTGAGGGTGCTGCTTACATTCAGGATTCCGTTTATACTCAGTGCACACTACATGATTTTCAAAGTCTCATAATCACTGCCGCTTTCACTATCCAAATGTTCAATCCCATAGAGCATGCTTACATACCAAGAATGTATATTACTGATCTTAATGTCTGACTTTGTTCCTTCCTGAAGGTGCTTGAAGAAAGCAAGTGCAAAAAATCATTAACTGCAAAGATGGCAAAAAAAAAAGCTGTGTCCAACTGGCTCTGTGATGGAGGTGGAACAATGTACACAGTGTCTACCAGCAGCTAACTCTAACAGGTAACTTTCAGATTTAAAGAATTAGATTTGACAATAAATTGTTTCCCTGGCACTACATGGACATGCTGGCTAAGATACCTGGGGTTTGTGCTGCTGCAGCCTTGGGAGGCTGAGGATGATGGAGAATTTGGTGTTGTGGTGACAAGAACAAGTGAGATACAGGGGTACGTCTTCCAAATGATTATCCATCCATAGCCTAAACATGAAAAGGGAGTGGTTGTAGCTCTATTTGGATTTCCTTGGCCAGGCCTTGGTCCCTGAAGTTCAGGGAAGTCCCTGTCAAGCAGTGCTGAAACAATAGTTTGGGTGTCTGTATGATGGAGAATGACTCATGATAAATGATGTATCTGGAAAAGGTTGTGCTGTGTCAGTGTATCAGTGTGTGGTCACTGGAGGAGCATGTCAGATGCTGGCAATGTTATGTGTTGATGCACCCCTGTTACTGCTGGTGCCCCTGCATGATTCTGCCCTGAACAAAAACATGTTTGATATGCAACACAATGTCAGGCAATCAACAAACAGGCTGAAATAGGGGAATAAGAACCAATAGACGAACAGCGGTCAAAATCGGAAAAAGATATCCAAGAACAAACTTACTGATATGTTCTCTACATGGACAAAATTTCCTGCTAAGCTCATTGGATAAACTATTTCTGATATCTCGATGGGCAACATTTATTTGCACAAATCCAGCATGTGTTAGAAATGCATATGATGCTAAGTCCTAGTTGTTGTTCCTAGTCTCAAGATTCCATAATGTCTTGATTTTTTTATTTTGATCCACTCACTTGTTCATCACTGTGATCTTTGGTTTGCTACAGATTTTGACTATAAGTCTTAGTAGGTCATACCTTATGTGTGAGGTATTTTTGATAAAATACTTATGCTGTTATACTTATGCTGAGGGAAAAGGGCACACATCCAATGATGTGACACCAGTATGGATTTTTTAAATCAAATGTCATGCCATGTAACAAGTTTTTCCAGGACAGACTAATATTTATAACTAAAAACTATTTCTGAGCCCAATCTAGGTTTATTTTACATTAATATTAATTACATTGTTCTACCTTATGAACATTCAAGTGCACAAAAGAAATAAAAGGGTTGAGAAGTACTTAGAAGTAATTGGCTCTACTGTGGACCGCATCAAGAAGCAAGATTATTTTCCTACCAATATCAAGTTGCCTAGCAATTCTGAAGACCATAGCCATTGTTCAAGTGCACATTCTTTCTGTACTCTCACCTACTAAACAAGGTTGAGATGATTCAAAAGATGAGTTCTACACACAGCTTCAAGATGCACTAGATTCAATGCCATAGTAAAGCTGATCATCTTTGTGTGAAACTTCAATGCTTACATAGGTGACCATCAGATTGGTTGGAAAGGAATACTGGGAAAATGTGGGATTGACAAAATCAACAATAATGGTTAAAAACTGCTGTCATTCGCAGCATCCTGGGAGTAGGGAATAGTCTGTTCCAGCACCCACACAAACACCAGCTCATATTTTAGATTACATTTTGATCAGTTGTGGCTATTGGTCAATGTCCAAGGACATACATTTCCAACTGTGGATGTGTTCATTATATGATCTGTGCAACAGTCTAGCTTCGATTATAGCACACCAAGTGCAATGCATCTCTATCAGCAAATTTTAATTGATCGAATCTGAGGGTTCCAGGATGCAAGCAAGATTTCCATATCACATTAAAAAATTAGTTCACAGTACTTGCACAGTTCAATACTGTGGATACAGAAGAGAAGCAAATATCAGAAATCATTCTAGAATGCACCAAGCCCTTGTGTCCAGCCATCAACCACCAAAGGCAGCTATGGATCTTTAATGAATGTTTTATCCTGATGGACCAATGAAAGGGAGCCAAACATGTTGATTATGAGTGGTATAGACAGTTGAATCATGGTGTTCACCAGAGGATGAAGCAGATCAAAGATTTTTCCAAGAACTGTACAACCACCAATCACCAACAAAGGAAGTGAAAACCATTGAATTCATTGTTTTCATCGCATTCAGCGAGTCTTTAAATTGTGTGCACTGGGAAAAATTATGGAAATCATTGAAAAATTTAGCAATGTGCTAGAAGGTCATCCACTTCCTCTAAACAATATACAATGGAGTTCAATATGATGAAAATCACTTTGTAAATGATCTGATGTTTCCTGTCGGCCATATTCGTTTAGACCAGTGCTGAGGCCACAATCATCCAACAATGTTGTAAAATTGTATGCATCGGTGCAGACAAGACCAAGGTCCTGTCAACTGAATGATTGAAGAACACTGCTCACATTGTTGGAGTCCAAATAAAAAAAAGATTGATATGTTCAAATAATTAGGCTCAGTTGGTCCATGAGAAGATTATGTTCCCAGCAATATTTGAATGCAAATCAACTTTAGTCTGATAGCCAATGCCACAAGACATATAACAATGCCAAGTGCATTTTCTTAAATTTGAATGTGAACAATGCAAATACAGAAGTTACACAGTAACATTTTTGGTAGTGTTTAAGATAGAGTGGCATATGAGTTTTCTGAGATCTCAGACAGTTCTAGTAAAAGCGAATTAAAGAATGGGAGAAGCAGACCAAAGGACAGCTGCTGATGAAGATATAAGCAAACGAGGTCAATGGAGCAATAAAGTGGAGTTTCTTTTAGCTGTAGCAGGAAATATTATTGGTCTGGGCAACGTCTGGAGATTCCCATACCTGTGTTTCAAAAATGGAGGAGGTAAAAAAAAAGAAATACCAGCAGCCATCTCCTGTGAAGAATTTTAGAGAGTATTTCTTCTTGATGCCTTATTTGTGTGACTTGATTGTGTAGGTGCATTCCTGATACCTTATATTCTGTTTGCTGTAACATGCGGTGTGCCGCTCTTTGTCTTGAACATTTGTATCGGCCAGTACACAAAGCAGAGTGCAGCAACAGCCTGGGGAAAACTCTGTCCATTAGCAGAAGGTAATTACTCCATTGCATATACACACTGATCGTCCCAAATTTACAGGTAAATTCATTATTGTAATGGAAATAATATTGCAGTAAAGAATAAGCCAGACAGGTTACATAAGCAAAATTGTAGTAATTTCAGTTTAGTGAAATTTGAATTCAGGACTGTCAATTTAATGTTGCCTACGAATTTCAGGTTTTGGTCATGGAGGATGCGTGTTTGCATTGTACTTCTGCCTTAGCTACAATATCATCATGGCTTGGGCTCTTTTCTACTTCATTGAGTCTTTTAGTTCCCAGTTACCATGGATTAGTTGTGGTAATCTCTGGAACACAGGTACAGTAAATGACTGATAGATGTAATGTGACAATGCTTTATAGATTGTAGATAAATGTGTCAGAATAAACCTAGTTGATAATAAAAGGAGAGTGAATCATATTATAATTGAGATTGACACTTTGATATGTAATTAAGTACTCTGTGAGTCTGTGCATTGCCGCCTGTTATGTTTCTCTCTGTGTACCTCATAGTTAACTGTGCAGAGCTAATGTCAGACCAGATCAATATGACTGCCAACAGGACTCAAAGAAATTTCAGTATTTCTGCTGTCATCGAATTTTGGGAGTATGTCCATAGAAGTACCATTTAATATATATATATATATGTATGTGTGTGTGTGTGTGTGTGTGTGTGTGTGTGTGTGTGTGTGTGTGTGTATGTATGTGTATGTATTTACCTACTTCACTAACCTTTCCTCTGCTGAATACCAGGGGGCGAGTGCTGAATGTGTCTCCAGGTATTGAGATACTGGGTAAATTGAACTGGGAGATTTTACTCTGTTTACTGGCTAGTTGGGTGGCCTGTTACTTCTGCATCTGGAAAGGGGTCAAGTCAACTGGAAAGGTCTTGTCAGATTTATTTTGTTATTTATTTGCACTAGCGGTTTTCAAATACACATAGAATTTTGTGTAAATTTATAGAAATCTGTGTAGAAACTTTATTGCATGTCAATTTGGACATTGCAATTGGAAATTAAATATTGCATTATAAGTATTAAACTAATTGTAATATGTAATTCTAATTATAATATGCTTTGTCATTTTCAAAAAAAAAAAACAATCTTTCTCAGGCAGTGTATTTTACAGCCATCTTTCCATATGTAATGATGTTAGTGCTGATGATAAGAGGTCTAACTTTGCCTGGTGCACTGCATGGTATCAAGTATTACCTGTATCCACAACCCTCACGTCTCGCAGACCCACAGGTAGTGAATTCGTTACTTTCAGGTTATTTGCCAGCAGTTAAGACAAGAGAGAATATAACAAAATCCAGATTAATCACATGTGCATTAAAATATCTAAAAATGTGTTCCTTTTTACTGAATGTCACCCAGGTTTGGATTGATGCAGGAACGCAAATATTTTTCTCCTACAGTCTGGGAGCTGGTACCCTAACTGTTCTTGCAAGTTACAGTCCTTACAAAAACAACTGCTATAGGTGAGACCCCAAGAAGAAGATAACTGCAAAGCATATCATGTCCACTATTACGCTGTAGTAGACTCCTGCTTGTATTAATTAGACTCCTGCTTATATTGTCTTGTAGAGATGGTGTTTGGCTGTGTGTGCTCAACAGCTGTACTAGTTTTGTTGCTGGCTTTGTGGTCTTTTCTGTCCTTGGCTTCATGGCAGAGAAGTTGGGTGCTGATATTGAAGATGTAGCACTGCCAGGTGGTTTTTAACATGTAAACATATTACAGAATCTCTAAAATCACATTTATGTACCTGAACAAAATATAAAAATATTAAAATCACCAAATTACATGTAATTTTCTTTCTTTTTAAAGGTCCAGGTCTGGCGTTTATAACCTACCCTCAGGCAGTAGCAATGATGCCACTGCCACAACTGTGGTCAGCCTGTTTCTTTATCATGTTAATTTTATTGGTCCTAGATACAAAGGTAATGGAGGATGCTGTTGGACTTTTGGCTTTTAGTTTTTACACATTTGCATGCAAAAACACCAATGCATATTTTATGTCTGCTTAGTTTGTTGGAATTGAGGTGGTCATTACCTCAATAATAGACATATTCCCGACTATGCTGCAGAAGTCCTACAGTAGAGAACTTGTCCTGTTACTCTTCTGCAGCGTCTGCTTCTCCTTTCAGATTCTTTTAACAACGCAGGTAATAACACACAATGTGATCCCAAATATACAACCTCACAGAAAAATAGCTGCAGTACTTAATTTTAAAAGTACAATGTAGTCTAACAAGTTAGGTGTGCCTCATAAAGTGGCCAGTAAATGTACAGTGTATGAATTTAAGCATTACTGCCTACATAAATACATAAATATTACAGAACATTTCATTTAGTTAAGTTCATTTCCCTAGTTTAAATAGTGGCTATGAACAGTGCATGCATGCATGTGCATGCACTTACTAGACTAATCCTTTATCTACTTTACCTAGCCTAGTTACTTTAGATGGACTAGAGTGAGTAGGGGCTCAGTGGAGAAATGAGGGTTTTGTTTCACTTCGAAAAGGCGCTTCTGTACAACTGTAAGTCAAGTATATTTTTATATTCATTGTATCAGAAACGCTTGTTTTCAGTGACTGATAGCAGCTGATGTTCAAGAATAACACACTGGGTATGTGCTGTTATTTTCACTCACCTAGCATTGTGTGCTGCTAGCGATAACTAATGAAATATTACGAGTGCTGCTAGAATCACTAGTGAAATGCTAGGAGTGGTACTTGTAAAGATTCAGTGACAGTCTGGGTTACAAGTTCAGGGGACTAGAATGAGGAGAGTATTCTGGGAAATGGTGTTTGTCTTGATACTGGCGCATATGTGACAACTGGTTCCTGTGATGACTGTGATGTGGCTGTGGCTTAGCATAGCATATGCACAGCAGCAAATTAACTACATTCAATATATTTTTACATACAAAGTTTAGATACATGCAGTATGTGTATCCTATAAAATGGCCAACATGTATAGATACAAGGTAGGTGCAGCTAACAAAGCCTCTAATGGTAGATCTACAAATTACTTCGATTTTTCATCGCAAAATTAACCATTTATGACAAAGAAAGGGACAAAGAAAACAACACGTCATTTGAAGAGTACTGAAACTGGGCCTTCGTAACATTCATAAACACTGCATAAATAATTTGCAATAAGCAATAGTGATTTATTGTAAGATCACAGAAATGTGTTTATGAATTTTATTCCTTTGTTTTTACACACAGAGAGAGAGAAGAGAGAGGACCCTACACCTACCACTGATTATTTGTTTGTTTGTTTTTTAACTTAGAAGTTATTATTTTGTCTTTCATGTAGACACTTAAAATCTTAAATTTCACCTCACCAGTTTTGATCCTTTTATAAATTCTCCAGCATATAAGAGTTATGCAATAACTATAAGTAATAAATGTTATAAAGGAATGTCAGTACCATTCAGATAAAATGTGACCGAAAATAGTTATATTTTGAAAATTCATCAAATTCCCTGTTCTTTCTCCACAGGGAGGAGTCTACATTTTCCAGCTAATTGATCATTATGGGTTTAATGGTGCTTGCTACTTCTTCATGTGCTTGATTGAAACTCTAGTGATTGGATGGATTTTTGGTATGTGTTAGTGTCTTGTTTTCATACAAGCCTTTACCAGATATTACTGTAATATAGAAAATATATCTCTTTTTGAATATCACTCCAATCAGAAGCTGATCGCATGATTGATGTAATTGAGGACATGTGTGATAAGCGTCCCAGTGCATTCTTCAAATACTGCTGGCGTTATTTTACACCACTGATGTGCCTTGTGAGTCATTCATCCTAACATATGCCCAGGGTATACTGGCAAGACCTCTGTAGTGTATCAAATTTTTCCTTCTCCTCCTCATGCAATAATCAGTCACTTTCTCTCACTTACTCAACCTTTTTCTTGCCTTTAGGGAGCTTTCATTCTTTGCATTGTGAAGTATCGACCTCTCATGTATAATAATGTTTACATATATCCGACCTGGACTTCTGTTATTGGATGGCTCATGACTTTATCTTCCCCAATGCTGGTCATTATCTGGGGTTTGGTGAAGTTATACACCCACTCAGGGACACTAAAACAGGTGAGGCAAGATAAGTAGGGGATAGTAGATATTTCACCATTGACATTTGATCTCTCTGTGTGTGTTAGAACGTATTGGTTGCATAACAAGCATAAAATAAAATGTATCATCTGTTGTTTTTCTTTCTAACCAGCGTTTTAAAAGTCTTTGTACTCCAGATGAAAATCTCCCTCTCACCCGAAAGCAAAGAGCACAGCAGCAGATCAGTGAGACTCTAATGGGAGGAATTTGAAGACCACACATTCATCAATGGCTCCATTCCAATAAGAAAATACTATTCTTTTTTTATAAAAAAAAATATATATATTATGCATGTAAAAATACACTTAGTCAAAAGTTTATTTAGGGTACATGGTGGCACAGGAGGTAGATTTGCAGCTCTCAGCTCTTGGGTCTCGGGTTAAATCCTGAACTCGGGTTATTGTGTCTGCAGAGTTTTTGTGCATGTTCTCCCCATGTTCGTGTGGGTTTCCTCAGAGTTCTCCGGTTTCTTCCCACTGGAGAACTAGCTACAAAGATTTGCCCCATGTGTGAGTGAGTGTGTGACTATATGTGTACACTTTACCCCGCAATGAGCTTGTGAGCAGGTGTTTAATTAGTGTCTTTAATACAGAATGCTAATAATACTATTTAAAGCAGACGATCTGATTCCTTTTTAATTATATTTCTCTATGGTTTTAATATGGTCATATTTTCTCTTGTTTCTGTCAGTTTATATTGTACAGTTCACAAAAAACAGGAAAACTTAAAACTTACAGAATCATTTAATATATATATATATCCATCAATTGCCAATTTTTAATCTCCTTTATTTTATCCTTTCATTTCTTCCATAAACTGCTTTTCCTCCAGTTCTTTTAATTTTACTGAGTTAAATATTTTGGTTTACAAGATGGTATAAGTTGCCTGTTTCAATCTCCAAAAATAAGAAAATGTACAATACCGAAGAGCATTTTCTGAAGGTTTCTTTCATATTTCTTTAAAAATGACACAGTGAATTGACTTTATATTAAACATTGTATATGCAAGAATATACCATTTACAGTTTATAGTATATACAGAGCATGTATATATTCAGGCAAATGAGAATTATTAAGGTCAGACACTTCTAATGTTCCTAGCCAAAAAGCAGGTGCAATATTTATGAGTTTAAAGAAGTTAAAACTGAGAGTTTGGCTTTGGATCTGGAAAGATCTCTTTCTTGTCTGGAGTGACTAAAATATTGCTGGCTAGCGGCTAATAAAACAGATCCAGTGCAAACAAATCCAGGGCAACTGAATTGCGAACATAATACAAACACCTCACTTTCAGAAAATAGTCTAATATTTTTAGCTAATTACACAGTAGCCACTTTTGTGTTGAAATATCATTTAAAAGGATATGTTCCTAACACAAACAATAAACAACAACAGTCAACAATAAGGTCTAAACACAAAAGACCACACTGCAAAAAAATATATCTTGGCAAGTTAAAACACCAAAATTTTGTCAATATATGTAATATAATTTTACATTTGTTTTTATAGAATATGCTTAACTTATTTCTACGTTTTTTCTACATTTTATATTTTAGTATTTTTAATCTAGTGACACCATCTTATTCACTTGTCTTCACCATTATTTCTTGGATAAAGCTAAATTATCTGCATTGAGTAAAATCATTTGCCAACCTAATATGACTTTTTCAATGGATAAAATTATTTAATCAAGTACAAAATGTCTAAATATAAGTTAAATGATCTCAAAATTACAAGCATGTTTTAACTACCTTATCTTCCAAAAATTATAAGTCTTTCTGTCTGTTTTCTTTGACAAATCACCAACTGATGCTTCTGGTAGTATCATGAACAGTTCATGGTATTTTAAAACAAGAAGGTACTTACCACAGACAAATGTACAGTTAAGGAACTTTTATCTATGTTTTGGTGAGCTAGCTGGCTCATCCCAGTCTATGCATACTTCTTTATTGATATTGTGCTTTTGATACATATACGTGTGTTACAACTGCATGTTACTAAACATCATTCTTAGGAGTTGCAGTCCCCAGCTCTCATGAAGCTGCACACGCTATCTGTTTTTTTAACTTTTGTTTTGTTTCCCTGTCTGTTTTTTGCATGTTTGCTCCCAGACTGAGATTTGAATACTATTTTGCATTGTCTGACAAATGATTTATTATATGTGAATATTGCAGGTGTTTCATAAGAAGACAGTTTTTTGTTGTTCAAGCAAAGCAAGGCATTTAGATTTTCTAGTGGTCTGTGACTGAGCCGAGTAAAGAATGGGAGAATCAGAGAACAGGACAGCTAGAAATAAAGAGTTGAGTGAAAGAGGACAATGGAGCAATAAAGTGGAGTTTCTACTGGCTGTGGCAGGAAATATTGTTGGTCTGGGCAACGTCTGGAGATTCCCGTTTCTGTGTTTCAAAAATGGAGGAAGTAAAGACCTGAAGGAAGGAAAAATGATATAAGCAATGAGGCAACATGACTTTTTTTAATGTGCCATGTTTGTGTAACTTATCTGTTTATGTGCATTCTTCACATGCATGCCTTACATTCTGTTTGCTGTGACTTGCGGTGTGCTGCTCTTTGTGATGGACATTTATATCGGCCAAAACAGAGTTCAGCTGCGTTCTGGGGAAGACTCTGTCCATTAGCAGAAGGTAATTAATTTATTGTTTTTATCAACTTCTGGCAAAAACTGTGATTAATTTACTGGTTGCACATTTGCACTATTCATCCATATAGTACACAATAATAGAATGGATTTATTTATAATTGCACTATCCGTTGCACCCAGATGACGATGGGTTCCCTTTTGAGCCTGGCTCCTCTCAGCGTTTCTCCCTCATATTATCTCAGGGAGTTTTTCCTTGCCAGCGTTGCCTCTGGCTTGCTCATTAGGATAAATTCACATATTTACAATATAATTTTGGAATCCATTTATTTCTGTAAAGCTGCTTTGTGACAATGTCCATTGTTAAAAGCGCTATACAAATAAAATTGAATTGAATTGAATCAACTTATTCTGCAAAGAATGCAGGTAGAATAATTACTAATATAAATAATAGTAATTGCCTGGCCTCTGTCAACCAATAAACATCAGCTTAGTTACAGGTTTTTGACTTTAGACAGAAGTATTTGCTAATGTAGTATGACTTTAAAATGATCTGCTTTTGGCATATAGCATATAGATGTACATAGACTGAGACTGGANACTTGTGGTAATCTTTGGAACACAGGTACAATAAAAAGCATATAGATGTACATAGACTGAGACTGGATGCTTTTAAGCAGACTGGATGCAGTTGGCCTGGGACAACCTTTTGACATTTTATTAATTTTGCATTTTCCTGGGGTTTCTTATTTATGGCATAGAAGTTAAAAGTTTGTGCATAAGAGCCACCAGTATGTGCAAGAACATTGGTATTTATCACACTATGCTTACGCACAGCTGTAAGCAGTAGCCATTGATAAATCCCACACATTGAAAATTGATGTGCTTGTGTACTACTGCCACACTCATTTACATAAAGAGACTCCCCCAAATCACCATATACATACATATATATAGTAAACAACTTCCTTTTAAAAAGCCCAGTAATCTGCTCAAGGCACTGCTTGTTGTGAACATGTGAAAAGGTCTGAGAACTTCACTGGCATTGAAGTAAAGATTCTTTGGCATGAAGTAAAGTAAAACCACTACAATTTACTTAGCACTTTTACAAGTTTGTCTAATAAATAATGATTTTTAATAATCAGTCATCACAGGGGATTGGGAAATGCCAGACCTGTCTCCAGTTTCTCTTTGGAATAAAGATCAAGTAAAATTGCACTTGGCAAACAAAATCTACTGATGATCCACTCCTCACTCTCAGCATAGGAATTCCAGGGGTGCCTAAAACACATTCGTCACCCTGCAAAGCTGCTTGAGACAAATCTTTAAGCAAGGCGTCATCCCGATCAGTCTTTAGATGTGTCTGCAATTTATTACTTTACACCTTGTCTGTTACCTGTCTGCATCAGGTTGTTAGTACCAACTGGGTTAGGTGTGTAACTGGTAAACATTGAAGGGTTTTCCCAGATCATGAGCACTGTAATAAACCTTTTGAACCTTCTAGCTGATAGCAAAAGGACAGCGAATCACAGTGTCATTCAGAACAATGGTTTAATATATAATTATGTACTTTATGGTTTGCTTCCTGTTTTATTCCTCTCTCTCTATTAGTGAACTGTGTGGAACTCACGTCAAACCAGACCAATATGGTTCTCAACAGCACTCAAGGAAATTTCAGTATATCTTCTGTCATTGAATTCTGGGAGTATGTTCATGAAAAACACTATTTAAAAATGATTACAGTATATCATATAGATTTATCAACTTCATTAACATTTCTTCTGCTGACTACCAGGAGACGAGTGCTGAACATATCCCAAGGTATTGAGATACTGGGTAATTTGAATTGGGAGCTTTTGCTCTGTTTACTGGCTAGTTGGATGGCCTGTTACTTCTGCATCTGGAAAGGGGTCAAGTCAACTGGAAAGGTCAGATTTTGTTCTGCTATATATTTGCACAAATTATTCTTCAAACTCAGTTTACATACATTTACACAATAAGAATGATTAAGCATGATAATTAGCTGAATAATATATAAATGATAAAATGATAACAAAAAAATTTGTCTTGTAAACATCTCTGTAGAAGTGTGACTGTAACCTATTTGATATATATTTTGTCAGGCAGTGTATTTTACAGCCAGTTTTCCATATGTGATGTTGTTCTTGCTGCTGTTAAGAGGTCTAACTTTACCTGGTGCACTGACTGGTATAAAATATTACCTGTATCCACAACCGTCACGCCTCGCAGACCCACAGGTAGTGGAGTCATGATTGTCAAATTATTCTGTCTATAGTTGAGACAAGACACATGCTATATGATGAAATGTAGATTGGTCACATCTGCAAAAAAAAAAGTAAATAAATAAAATAAAATAAAATAAAATAAAATAAAATAATAAAATTAAATCTAAACTTCTGCTTTATTTGAATGTCACACAGGTTTGGATTGATGCAGCTACTCAGATTTTCTTCTCCTACGGTTTGGCAACTGGTTCCTTAGCTGTTCTTGGAAGTTACAATAGTTACAAAACCAACTGCTATAGGTGACCACCAAGCAAAACGAGATTATGATTCAATGTTTTGCATGTCTTGCTTATGCTGAATAATAACTAAATTCATGTATGTTTGTTTTGCCTTGTAGTTACAGCATTTGGCTGTGTGTGCTCAATAGCTGCACTAGTTTCATAGCTGGATTTGTGGTCTTTTCTGTTCTTGGGTTCATGGCAGAGAAGTTGGGAGTTGACATTGAAGCCGCAGCACAGCCAGGTGGTTTGCACACATATTACAGAATCTCCAAGATCACAATTATTATAGCAAAAACCTAAAAATAAACACACAAAAATATACAGCTTGTTTCTTTCTAAAGGTCCAGGTCTGGCGTTTATAGCCTACCCTCAGGCAGTAGCCATGATGCCACTGCCACAACTGTGGTCAGCCTGTTTCTTTATCATGTTGATGTTATTGGGCCTGGATACACAGGTAATGTAGGAAGTTGTTGAGGTTTTGGCTTTTGGTTTAGCTAGCTTTTTGCATGGCATTGTAAAAAGGTACCTCTTTTACATCTATTTAGTTTGTTGGACTTGAGCTGATAACATCCTCTGCAATTGATATGTTCCCAACTGTGCTGCGGAGGCCTTACAGGAGGGAGCTCTTCCTCTTATTCTTCTGCACTGCCTGTTTCTGCTTTCAGATTGTAATGACAACTCAGGTAATAATACATATGGTACATGTCAATGAGTGTAATTTTACCATACGTACAATGTACAAGATGCATAAAAAATGGTGAGTCACAGTAAACCACATACTTAATCCACTGATGGGCCCTAAATAGACCTATGAATTGCAGGCTGAGTTTATGGCAGGGCAGATGGAGTTTTAGGTTCTGCACCCAATCCATTGGCAGGAATTTGTCAAATGAAAACTTTTGCAGCCCTGCAGAACCAGTAAACCACAGGTGGGTTGACTCTTTGTGTAGAGTTCCTTGGGAATAACAGTGGTTGTCAAGGACACAGGGGCTGAGAGCTGTGGAAGAATGGGGGTTTTGTGGCAGTGACTCTGCAAAAAACCTTCTGAATTACTGGAAGTTGTCTTCCAGGTGGATTATGGATACTGTCCTTGAGTAAGACTCACAGTTATTCCCAATTTCCTAGGAACACATTTCACACTCTGAATGTGAGTACTGGTAGCCAGTTTTTTATAAGGGCATGACCCGAATTGGTAGATGTGTAGGTAAATGGGCTATTGTCCATTCTGGAACCCTTCCTATCAGCTTGCAAGGACAGACTAACAAAAGACAGATACACCATGGGTAATGAACTACAGGAGATGAATCATAATGAGACTGGGCTGGTGGTTAGCCACTCATGAGTACTGGAAAACCTGGTCTTAGACAGATTGGGATGTGACACTGGCAAACTTCATATACATGTAATAGGTGTACCTGATTAAACCTGATTAAAAATGCGTGTAGTTACATAATAAACTCTGTGGTTGTACCATGTATAGTATAGGAGTGACTAATAAACTGGCAAAGTTTTTAATTTACAAATTTCTGTAATCTTATTGTAATTCTTTTTGAATTATTTTATCAAGATGTTTCTAAGGCACAGAGATTATGTTTTCATGTTATTTTGTTCTTTTCCTAGGGAGGAGTCTACATCTTCCAACTTATTGATTATTATGGAAGTAGCGGGGTTTGCTTACTTTTTATGGGGCTGATTGAAACTTTAGTAATTGGCTGGATTTTTGGTGTGTGTTATTGTTTATTTCATACAAGTCTTTCCCTATATACTATATATACAATAAATATATTAAACACTCCTTATTTTGAATGTTACTCAAATCAGGAGCTGATCGCATGTTTGGTGTCACTGAGGACATGTGTGATAAACCACCCAGTGTATTCTTCAAATATTGCTGGCGTTATTTCACACCACTGATGTGCCTTGTAAGTTATTTATCTTACATCTTATGCATATTCTATTCTCTTTTTTGAAAGGAGTCTCCAGTGTCTGTTTTGTCAGAGATAAAGCTGTAACGTTAAGTTCTTTGGACACAAAATTATCCTGTTATACCTACGTACAATGTAACAGGAACTAACATATTTTGCAGCTATAGAACAACATTCAATATAACCACCAAAGAGTAAAATCTAATGTGTTGTTCTTTTACAAATACACAAACGGTTAGCATTGGCAAACTGCTGGCAAGCTGCAGGGGAAACAGTTCAGAATTTGCTGTTATAAGAAAATAGTCAGCCGCGGGGTGGTAACAGTAGCTCCGTTTCCTGTTGAGCCACATCACACCACCCTGTCGGTTGATTATTCTCCTCAACAGCATGCCACCAAATGCTTTATTCCTTACTTATGCACACTGTGTATCAGCAACACATCCAGAATGCATTATAGTTCTTGATCATTATCATCATCATCATCTTCATCATCAGTTTATCTTGCTTACTCAAACTTTCCTTTGCTTTCAGGGAGCTTTCATTTTTTACCTGGCAAGATATAAGCCTCTCATGTATAACAATGTTTATGTATATCCAAACTGGGCTTATGGTCTTGGATGGCTCATGACCACATTATCCCCTGTTCTGGTCATTACATGGGGTTTGGTGAAGCTGTACATCCACTCAGGGTCACTAAAACAGGTAAGGAAAAATTATACTAAGTAGCCTCACCCATAACATATTTCATAGTTGATACTTCCTCTCTTTTGATCTGTATCTTTGTATAACATTTTGGTTGCATAACAAGTGTAGAATGAAATCTCTTGTTTTTCTTTCTGAGCAGCGTTTTAAAAGTCTGTGTACTCCAGATGACAATCTCCCGATGACCCGAATGCAAAGAGCACAGCTGCAGATCAGTGAGACTCTAATGGCAGGAATTTGATGACCATACATTCATCAATGGCTCCATTCCATACACATGAAATTATCCATACAGAAATACACTGAATTGGTATTTTATTAGGTCCAAATACATTGTAGCTGTACTCATTATTGTACTCATTATAATTACTTAACGTAGCCCATGTGTTGTTCCCAATCTAAATCTCTTTTTTTCCATGCCCTATGTGTGTTAATTGTGCTCTCTCTCTCTCTCTCTCTCTTGTTAGAAGGATATTTTGGTCAGCAGTGACATTGCTGTACCTGATACACTAATACCAGGACCACATAAACTTACAGCTGTGCTAAGAATGATCCAAAATTAAGATAATATCTGGCCCGGGTAGAAGGAAGGCTAACAGACTGACAAAGTGCATAATGACAGATGGCTGGATCTAATGAACAGCCAATGAAAAATTTTTTCCCTAAATAAATCTCCACTTGCTTTATGTATGCAAAGTACATTTACAACCTTCATTCCGCCCTTGTGCTGGAGCACACAGTTTTAGTTAGCCATTTCATGAAAAGAAATTGTTCTGAAGCTTATCGCAGATTATGAGCTACTGTACTAACAGGTCCTATTTAATCTCACTGCCATTAATTAATTCTGCTTCTAGTTAAAGACCTTGAGAACAAAATTTGCCGAATTTAGAGGAGCAAATGATCATTGTGGAAAGGCTAAATGTGCACTCTTAAATATTTCATTGTCACTTCAATTGGTTATTACAATGCTGAGAGTGTGAAATGAGTCCACTAATCCATGCCTTTAAAGAGCATGCTAAACTTCCAGCAGAACAAACAGGATATATCGGGCACTGGTAGTGTGTGTAAAACTTTGAGAATTCTCCTCTTTATGAAAGAGCTATCAAGAAACAGCATCGAGATAAATCTTGAAAAAAATCATTCCTTATTGAACAAAAAAATTTGTAACAAGCAAGCAATACATTGTTGTTCATGCTGTATTTGCTGTTAGAGCCACTGGGGATATATATTTTTAGTGTTGCTGATATTATTATTATTTTTCTTAGAGACTACCCCGGGGGGGGGGGGGGGGGGGGGGGGGGGGGGGGGGGGGGGGGGGGGGGGGGGGGGGGGGGGGGGGGGGGGGGGNTTGTTTTGCTGTTATTATTATTATTATTTTTTTTCTTAGAGACTACCCAGACCCCCCCCCCCCCCCTTCCCGAGCTGTGATGTGTAATGAAAGGAAAACTTCAATAACAGAAGCAACTTCTTTTAGATTTTGACCTAAAATACCTTATTGACCATAATCAGATTATTCGTCAAAACAGCAATTCTTGCTGGCACTGAACTCTCTATGTCCAACACTATTTTTTCTTTCTGAAGTAATTTAAACACAGACGTTGTTCATCCTCTCATAATTGCCTTTGCAGATGGGAGAAATGAGGCCAATCTGCCCTTGACTGCTTCAAGCATACAATATATGTACATGACTAATCTGTATCTTTCAGGAATCAACTTTCACTAAAGCTACAATATTCATAGTGCCTTCACATCATTTTCAATTTCAGAATTTTCAGAAGGGTCCACATTAAGAGTCGACAGCTAGAGATAGATATACACAGCTAGAGATTTTTCTCTGTTTGATGAAGATAAAACTTCATTGATGCAGAAGGATGTTTTTGCACCAACTTGCTCAAGACGTAAGTAGACAGACAGACAGACAGATAGATAGATAGATGAAATAATAACAGGATTTGACTTGATATAACTGTACACATCCATTATACATTTGTCTAATTGTCTAATAATCAATTTTAGTAATTCATATAGTGCAGTTGAGCTTTTTTGCTTGTAGAACTCAGCTTTCTATCCTAGTGAAGGACATTAAAATATGGTTTAGATGTATATATTTTGCAACAGAAATGTGAATGCGTTATTAGACACGTGAAGCTAACAAATTTTTAATATAGATATGAATTTGGCAATACAGAAGGTTCAGAGATGGCAGAGCATGTTAGCTTCTTGCTCTTGTAAAAAAAAAATCATAACAATGTTCATAACATTCATAAATCATAACATTTGTATTAATCTAAATAAAATTCAACCACCTTCACTTGTTTTAATTTATACAATTTTATATCTTAGTGATTCAAATGGAACAATTAATTTCCAAATTTCCAAAAATACTGAAATAAAGTAATCATGAGCAATCAATGACCTGGTATTGTTCTGAAAACGGGAACTAACCTATAAAAGAATGGGAATAAGACACATGATAAACAAGTCAATAAATTATTTTATGTTCAGTACTGTGCAAAAGTCTTAGGCACCATATTTTTTAGTAGAAACTTTGTTATAGATTTTTATTTTATGACTTCTACATTATTGATTCAGTACAAAAACATTTTAGATTTCCAAACAT